>PVJS01003047.1:0-78633 GCA_004027185.1 Glis glis
CACTATGGAGATCAGTGTGGAGATTCCTCAGAAAACTGGGAATGGATCCACCATATGATCCGGCTATACCACTACTGGGTATCATACCAAAGGGATTGAAACCAGAAAACTACAGTAATATATGCATACCCATGTTCATAGCAGCACAATTCACAGTGGCCAAATTATGGAACCAACCTAGGTGTCCATCAACAGATGAATGGATTACAAAATTATGTGAAATACACACAATGGAATTCTACTCAGCAATAAAGAAGAACAAAATAGTATCATTTACAAGAAAATGGAAGACCTGGAGAACATTATGTTAAGTGAGATTAGCCAATCACCAAAAGAGAAGGGTCTTATGTTTTCATTAATATGCACAACCTAGGGAGTAGCGGGGACACAAAAGGGACTCAGGATGATAGTGGAGAACCCTCAGTGGAGCAAGGTAAGTGGTCTAAGGGAAGGGGAAAGGCAAGAAAGAAGTGTATCAACGGAATTACTATCATAAACAATGTGTACATATGATAATATACCAATATCATTCTCGGTACTTCATATGGGGGGGAAGGCAGGGGGTGCACTAAGAGCTGTGTGCATGTATGTTAATATCAAATTGATATTCATTGTAATGTGAGACTACAACGCACCAATAAAAGCATGTTTAAAAAAACAAATTCAAGATATTTGGGGCATCCATGTACTGATGTCTGTATTAGCAACACTGATGTTAATATGTCTAAATTTTCAGAATAACCTTATGAGGAAGTCATCCTCTGCCAATAAGTCCATGAAGAAGGCAGCCACAAAAGCTAATCCTCAGAGAGCTTAGGCAACTTAGGCACAGTTACAGAACCACTAGGTGGTCAAACCAAAATGTGAATTCACGTCATCCTCAGAAATTCTGTAGTGTCTCCATTATTATTAGTTGGTTACTTTTGCTCAAATAATGACTGATCCACAGTTGACCACTTTAGTATTCTTACCTTGGTTCCCACTGATCTGAACATATGTTGTAACCCTGCCTGCTGATGTAATCTCAAATTCTATTGCCCAGTGGGCATATACTGAACAAGCAGATGTCAGGTCTCAGCAGAAGTGAATTCCTTTCCAATGTGTGCCTTCATGACCTGCCTTTGATGCAGACCCTCTGCTGCAGTTTCGTATTTCCATGGTAGCAACCTTACTTCTGAATTGCCATTAAAAAAATTCAAAACCTTCTGCTGCAAAGACAAGTAGGCATAGAGTACAGCTTTGCAGGGCATTACCTTTATGACAATGGTGCCCCAATAAAAGGGAAATATGTTTAATATAAGCCATAACTCTGTTAATGTAGAAATAAATCAATATTTCAAAACAGCACACAATGACCTTGTGAAAGAGTATTACTAAAAATTCTTCACAAAGTCTGACATGCTTTTTGATTCTCTTTGAGCCTAATCTTTCTTGTTATTCTGGGATGTGGTTGGACACATCAGGTACTGAGCCAAAAGATGGAAAAAGATGGGTCTCAAGAGATCAAGGTAAGGGCCCAATTTACTGATGCTGCAGAGAATTGGAAGTCCAGGAGTCATAGACCAAAGGGGAAATCAAGAAAATAGATTTCTGCAGCAAAACATGATTTAGATTCTATAAAAGAGGAGACATGGATGTTGGTAGTGGCAGGAGGGGGACTGGAGAGAGGGGTGTTGACATTGTAATAATTAAACCTTGATTGTCAAGAATTGAAAAAGTTTTCATTGCAAAAGTTTGAGTTTCTAAAAATACTACAATGGCCAGAAAGCTCAGTGAGTTTGATTCTGCCATGATGGGTTGGACAGTTCCGTGACTGCTCAGCATGTGTATAGGTTGGGTCCTCTTAGGATCATTAACTTAACCTTCTTCTAAATCCACTCTCTTCAGTTCCTCTAGATTGTCTCGTTGTATCCCATGTTTATAATTGCCCCTTGTTCTGTGAAGACTCTCAAATCTGTCCCAAAGTAAAAGATTTTAGATTCAAATAGCCTTCTGGGCATTTATATAGTTATCCCTCTAGGACCCTAAATCATGATGATACTTACTCCAAAACTACTCCTTTCATCTTCTACTCTTAACTCCCCTTAAAAAACATTTCTCTGTCTTATGTCCAGCATCCTGGGTAATGGCAGTGCTCTTCCTCTACACATCTGATCCCCAGATGTGGATATATCCTAGGTTCAACTCCTTGTACCATATGTCTATTTTTTCTCTTAGCTTATTTTCAAATTTATATCTTTCTCCAATTCTGCCTCTTACTTCCTATTACACAGCCTTTTATGTTTTTTTTTAATTTATTGGGGCATTGTAATCATACATCATGATGAAGTTCGTAGTGATAGAGGCATACATGCACAAAGCACTCGGTGAGCTCTCCCCCAGTTCCCACCCCACTCTCTCCCCTCTCCACCTCCTTATGCATGACTTTGTGATTGGCGTTGATAAATTTGTGTATGTACATCATGTCCATTGAAGTGTTTCCCTCTTTGAGTCTTCCTCCTCCTTCCCACTTCCCTCAACTAGGTCCCTTTCTCACTCCACTAAAGTTTCTCCTCCTCTTCTGCACTTTTCATAAACTCTTCTCCCTATTTTAAGTCTTAACCAACCAACTTAGTATAATATGTCATAATGTTACTCCTCTCTCCAAAATTCTTCTTTGGCTCCCCTTTTATATTTCTTTCTCCTTCCTTCCTTCCTTCCTTCCTTCCTTCCTTCCTTCCTTCCTTCCTTCTTTCTTTTTTTTCTTTCTAATTGATTTATTTATTTGCGGTACTGGGGATTGAACCCAGGGGCATTCTACCTCTGAGCTACACCCCCAGCCCTCCTTTTTGTTCTTTATTTTGAAGCAGGGTCTCACTAAGTTGCGGAGGGCCTCACTAAGCAGCTGAGTCTGGTCTTGAACCTGCGATCCTCCTGTCTCGACCTCTCAAGTACTGGGATTACAAGTGTGCACCACCATGCCCAGCTTTCAGGTTCCCATTTCTTACACAATATCCTCCCAGGGCCTTAGCATGGTAAATGAGGGCCTCCATAATGTGGCTCCTGCCTACCACCAGCTTTGTCTCCAGTCATAGTCAAGGATAGTTCTTTTGCCATAACTTTAACCTTATTTTTCTTGATGTGTAACACTCTTTTATGGTTGTTGAATTTTCTTATGCTAGCTCTATTTAATAGATTGTCTTACATTGTTTTTTCTGGGCCAGTTCTCTTGTTGAATTCCAATTGATACTGCAAGAATCAGCCTAATATCATCTATTATTTGAATCATTTCTTCATCACCTCAGTTATAATTGAATATTAACCTCTCTACCCTTTCCCAGTATACCCTATACATCCAGCAGTGCTCCATACTATATTCACCTATATTTGTAGATAGACTTTATTTTCTTTCAAAAGCAAAAACTGTGTTTTATTAATTAATCAATTAATTAATTTAATATAAATCAATAATTTATATTATATAATATAAAATATATCAATTTATATTAAATTAATACATAATTTATTTATTAATTTAATATAAATTATTTTAATTGTAAGTAAGTGTTTTATTAATTTAATATAAATTATTTTAATTGTAAGTAAGAAATATCCTAAGGAAAACTAGCTTGGGTGGAGAAGGATATGAATGGGGTGGAGGTATGTATATTAGTGTGTATTTTTCAGAAATCCAAGAGATTGAAGTCTATTTTCTTGAATAGATGATTCAGACTTTCAGACAAGTTTATAAGTTCTCTCTCTGTCTTTTTTTTTTTTTCTTCTCCATATTCCATTTCCATCTTTATCACTTTTCAACTTCTGGTCATTGTTTCTGTCATTGCTTGGATTCACCTTCAGCCAAAACTCTCTTTAGGTAAGGTTAGATATGTGCTGGTAGCCTTGGGCTCATAGAATCTTCACAACTTTAATCAGAAAAGCTCTTTCCTTCTAAATGTTTTCAGAGCAAATGTCATGGATAAATTCTGATTGCCCAGGGCCAGGCTCCATGCCTACTCCCAAAGCTGACATTTGAATGTTGCATTATTTGATAGTTCACCTGAACTGTATGGATTGAGAATGTGACATTTCCTCAAAGGAAGGGAAACTGAACAAATGACTTAAGCCCATTGCATTAGAAAATATACTACGTACAGCCAGGTATGGCGGCACATACCTGTAATCTCAGCTACTCGGAGGATGAGGCAGGAGGATCCCAAGTTTTAGATCAGTCTTGGCAACTTAGCAAGACTTTATCTTGAAATAAAAAACAAAATGGGCCAGGTATGTTGCTCAGAGGTAAAGTGCCCCAGGGTTCAATACCCAGTACCATAAATAAATAAATAAATAAATAAATAAATAAATAAAATATACTACATACAAAAAACATATAGGGTAAATGACTTGTTGGATGAATACATATCTGAATAGAGATAATTTTGGTCTACTATAGAGAAATATTGAATTAACAAATGGAAATTAAGACATGGGAAAGGGAGAAAAAGGGAAAAAATATGCCTGGGAGTGATTAGACATAGCCTGTGAGTTGAATATTTATTAATTTATTATTTTACGATTTAGTGTTTTACAGTATACCACAAAGCCATATGATCATCCACTCTCTTTCAGTCAGTTCACTAATTAGTTCAAAAATGCATAACTATTTATATAATTTTGATTATACTACAGATGTCTAATATCTGTCAAAATGTTGCAGATGAATGGACCTATTCTTTAAAAACAATAATGTTAAATTCTAACCTTTCTGCTACCAAATAACTTCTTTCCTGGGTTTTGAGCATCTACTTGGAATTAGAGCTGAAACCTTTTACAAAAATGACAAAAAGAAAGCACATAATTTAGAATCTACCCAGTGTCCTTATATAAAGAGATGGACTGAGCTTTCCAATGACCCTCCGCGAATGTCCACATCTTTAGTGACATCTGTGGAAAGGAATAGTGAGGACATTCCACAAGACTACTAAGGGTTGTTTTCTGGAGCTCAGGAAAGGCTAGTTTATAACTGTTATTGAGATGTGGAGCTGCTCTTAAATAGGCCTACACGCATTTCTTAACTGAAAGAGGAAAAATAGTGAGGACTATAACTGGACAAATATTCTATAGAAAAGTTATAATGAGTCCAAAATAACAGGATGAGAAAATACTTACCACGTTCCAGGCACTCTTCTAAGTACTTATGTTTATTAACTCATTTAATCCTTGTCACAATCCTGTGAGTTCAGTAATATTA
Organism: Glis glis; assembly: GCA_004027185.1. Taxonomy (NCBI): domain Eukaryota; kingdom Metazoa; phylum Chordata; class Mammalia; order Rodentia; family Gliridae; genus Glis; species Glis glis. Next base: position 5,228 of record PVJS01003047.1, read on the forward strand.
TGATCATCCTTTTTTTTTATAGATGAGGAGCTGAGACTCACAGGTTAAGATACACGGCTATGAGAGCCAAGTTCAAACCCAATAGGTTTGGCTTCAGCAATTGTGTGCTTAACCATATATAATATTATTTTCACACACTAGAAAAAAGTATTGACATCTTCTACTTTTCAGGCTTTGTGCCAATTTGTCTTTTGTTATTTCCTGACATATAAGATAATATAATTGGACAACATAGATAGTATTAGCGTATGTTTTGCAGATGGAGAAATGAAACAGGCAGGTGAATTTTTATTCTCAGGATTAATATGGATTATCAACACAGATTCCTACATCCAGAAATATTGAATTCGTATTTCTGGTGGTGGCTTGTAGGAATTGGAATTTTTTGTTAAACATTCTGAGCCATTTGGTAGATATTAAAGTTTGAAAATCACTGCTTTGGGGGACAAAGGACTTCTAATTTAGAATCAGTGCTCATCTTTGTATCTTATATTAGAATAGCTATTTATATGTGTTAAGTACTTTTAATCAATTAGTTAATTAATTAAACAGACTTTGAGTGAACATCTGCAAGCTGTCAAGTAGTCAACTAAACTCCTGAGCTAGAAACTGAACAAGAAATGGTCTTTGCTCTCAAAGTTATTAGAAAACAGGAGAAAAAGGCAGAAAATATGCAATTACACTATGATAGAGATTTTATTAAAATGTCAGATGATCAAATAGAAAGAAATACCTAATTCTTCAGGGAAGAGTATAGGAAAATTCACAGAAGAGATTGTTTCAACTGGATCTTGAAGAATTTGTAAGAAATTAGCAAAAAAAGAAAAAAGAGAGAAGAAAAGAGCTTTCCAAAAAGATTTGCCATGAAGTGTAAAAGCATAGGGCTATAAAAGAATACAGTGTGTTTCAGTTGCATTGGGATATTCAACAAGGAGCTGTGCGTAGGTTTGTTTGAGAGTGGCAGAAAATGGAACTGAAGTGCGGTGTGAGAATGAAAGCATTTTTGAGACCACATGTGCATTTTGAGTCAATTAGTAAACTTTGTGCTGTAAATAGTGGAAAGCACAACTGAAACTGGTCGAAAGTAAAGTCTTAATTTGAAAATTCCAAATACGTATCCACTGATACCATGGCGAGGCAATATCATCAAGGTCCTAGTGTTTATCTTCTTACTCTCCCATCTAGTGTTTGTTTCTTCCTAAGACTGATTTTTTCTCACAGTCATACCCAATCACAATCACTGTTATAACCTCTTCTACAGTGGGAATGTAAATGCTTTTATCTTGACAGGCTAGGTAAGCATCCTAATATTCATAGTTACTGTGCTGGTTATTAGACATTGTTTTAGTTTTCTATTACTGGTTAACAAACCCCAAAACTTAGCAGCTGTAAGCAGCAAATATTTATTGTCTCACATAGGTTCTGTGAGTCTTGGAATTTGGTAGTGGCTCAAATCAGAGTCACTGTGTCAGATGGAGCTGCAGCCATTTGAAGACCTGCTGGGGTCTGAGGATCAGGTTCCATGATGGCTCACTTGCATGGATGGCAAGTCGACGTGGGCTGCTGATGGGATGCCTCATCTGTCCATGAGGCTGCTTGAGTGTCCTCACAATATGGCAGCTGTCTTCCCTCAGAGTGAGTGATACAAGAGACAGGAGGATGAAAGCCACAGTATCTTTTATTACCTCACCCGATACCTAGCTTGAGTACATCGGTCAGCCCTATTCATAAAGGGACCAGACTACCCAGATGAATGGATACTAGCAGATAAGAATCTTTGGAATCCATCTTGAAGGCTTTTAAAATTATTTTTGAATTTTATTTATTATTTAATGAAAGATATGAACGAAGCTGAATCACGGATTCCCATACAGAAGCTAGCCTAAAACGGAAGCTTCAACTACTGTGAGACAACGAAGAAGTAGTTATGCCTTCCCTACCTGATTACCAGTTTTTCTGCTAACATTCAATGACGTCTACTACCTGGAAATAAGAACAAAGCAGAAGTAGTGAAGAATCACTTCTGGAAGATGGAGTCTCGACTATTAAAAGGCCTTCAAAAGTTGTAATGTAGGAAAAGTACTACCGGAGCAATACTTTCTGGGGATGACACTTTTCAATGTGTTCTATAGATTCATCCTTTTAGAGAAAGGTATAGCATGGGTAGGAGTAGATGACAGGCAGCTGCACACTGCACTGGACACATGCCTGCAACACGTGGTACTCATCAGCCTGTTCTTTTATTATGGAAATGTGACAGTTGTCCTCCTCAATTAAAACATAAGTGTGCTAGATTTTGATCCTAAATATTTTCTGTTTGAGAAAAAACGGCAAGTACGAAATGATGCTGATCAGTTTTTGATGCACTCTTTACTTTAGGTTTGGCCGTTTATACAATGTTAATATGCTTCTTAGCTATTGGAGTGGGAGTCTTAAAATAAAAGATCATAAACCTTTAAAATTATAAAAGCAGTTTAAACTGTTTAAAAAAACTCAAGAAAGCAAAAAGAAAAACTACTGCTAATATTTTGGTTTGTAACATGACAGTCTTTGTTTTGCCAAATATATTCATGGATGTATGAATATCTAAAAGATTTTGTAACCTGCTTTCACTCAACTTATAAATGATTTCTTGTCTCTTGAAAATTGTTTTAATGACACCATTGTATCATGTGTAGATACAATTAATTTTACTAATTTTCTTTTACTAGAAATATTAGTTTTGTGTTACCATGATAAATTACCAATGGCAATTAACTTATAAATAAAAAGGACTTATTTTGGCTCAGAGTTCTGGAGGTTCTAGTCCAAGATTGAGGGACTGTCCCATGTCTCTGGACCTTTGGCCTGGGGAGCACATCATGATAGGAGCACATGGCTCAGCAAACCACTGACTCATAAGTCAAGAAGCAGAGCGGGAGAGAAGGCAGGCTGGGGTACCCCATATGCTCCCAGTAACCTAAGGACCTCACACTAGGCCCATCTCATAAAAATATACAGCACCTTCCAATAGTGCCACTCTGGGTATTAAGGCACAGGGATATTTGGGGAACATCCATAAAAACCATAGCACTGTGCATTTAGTCTATTTCTAGGTTTTTATCATCCTATATTAAGCATTATTGTGCATAAAGATGTGTATATGATGCTGTTTTTTCCTTAGGTGAATCCTAAGGTTTTTTCTCAAAAGGATTTTGATATATATCCTTAATTATCGAGATGATTTTAATCAATTTTAGCTTTACACATAGCCATAGGTATTGTCACTTACAAACAACATGTCTTATAAAAAGAACACTGTTTTCATTTTAATTGTTTAAATTACTAGTGAGGATAAACTTTTCCTATAGTATTATGCATTTGCCTTTCTTCTACCGTTATTGCCTGTTTCTGTGTACATTCATGGTTCTTTATCCATTGGAGTGCTATGTTCATAGCTCTTATTTATTTGGAAGAGTGTTTTTCTTATTAAAATCACAGATAATTTGCTATTCACTCCATAAGAATTTTAAAACAAATTTCCGTGTGCCTTTTATTTGTATTTATAAAGTTTTTATTAAATAAATGTTTAATTCCAATTTGTGATATCTATTGATTGTTTTACAAGATTTTTGCCCTTACATAACTTATTTAGCAGTTTTCAACTAAAACAGTTAATTTATCTACCTTTTACCTTTAACTAACCTAGGCAGGTGGAATTTATTTGGGTATGTTTTTTCCAGCATAGAACAATCGACAGTGTGTGGAAAGGTGTTTGTGTAATATTTTATTAGAAACATTTTGAACTAGAAATGTTACTTCTTTGGCCGTGTGCTCTTTGACCATTCTAATTCTATCTGTATAACTTTATTTTAGGGAAATAACAGATGCAAGCAAGATATCCATGTAAGGATATTCCACATAACATAATTTACTAATGGCCAAAATAGGAAGCAACCTAAATGCATAATAATGAATTAAATGATAAATGAAGAAATACAATAAGAAAATATGTACCTATTGATTGGTTTGGAAAGATATTCAAGATACACTTTTAAGCAGAAATAGCAGACTCCAGACACGTGTGTGCAGCATAATCTATTTTCCATAGATTATGTTTAAGTTTTATTTTATTTGAAGTATGTTCCATGATTTTTAGTGCTTAAACATGAATATAAATAGGGCTAAGTTTAACACACAATAATGATTTTTGAAAGAGAAATATGTTATTGCAAAATCAAAGGGTAATTACCTAGACATCATTTTGTAATGATTAATTGTCGACTTGTTTCTGATTTTGGATAGCATCAAGTGTAGGTTTAGTCACCATAATTAATGAGCAAGCATGAGTGTCTCATAATTATAATGACAGAAGCATTTATTGACTCATTAATATTTATGATGGAATATAGTCAGTGGTAATTTAAGAAATGACTTCCTGAAGTTCCTCTGAGCAACGAAACAACAGAGGTTTTTATACTGGAAGCTTCTCTAAAATAACATCTAAATCCGGTAGCAATAGAAAGTAGCATGAATAGTCTCATGTTCAAACATGCTCTACAGTTGAAATAACATACTCTCTGATCATTCCTGTCTGATTTACTTTTCATGGAAAAATTACTGTTACCTGAATTTACTTGTAAATATTATCTCAATTGTTTATCTTCTTGTATACTCAACATCATATGCACTGTGTAACATAGTTTATATGCTTTCAATCAAATGAAATCTCAGTCTTATATCTATATGGCACAAAGACCAACAGATATTAGGTATAAAATAAACATTACCGAGTTGGATTTGTAATATACATGACTGTATTCAGAGCCAGGGTCAGGGATCAGCAGTCCCACATTCTTGGTTTAGTGCTATTGCTATTTCTGTCTTGGAATTTTAGAATCATTTTTGCAAAAGGGGTCCTGCATTTTAGTTTAGTATTGAGCAAGCAACAACAGTATCAAATTACAGCAGAGATTGGTCTAAACCCAGAGACAACCCCACGCGCACTCATGTTTTGGAGCCAAATGGGCTTCTGTGGCTTCTGAGACTGCATGTTCTGCTGCTCTTTCCTGAGGAGGAAGAACATCTCCTCTCCAGGGCTTTCTTTCTATCAGAGCTCTGGACTTTATTCTGGGTGACTTACCTGACTTCATTACCTGAATCAACCTCCTGAAAACAAATCTCTAGGACAAGCAAAGGGAACGTGGTGATGCTGATTAGCCTAGGCCTGGATTGCGGAACACTTCCAATGAGAGCGTGGGATTCGCTTTTCCTGAAGCTGCACCTTGCAGAAATGGGCGCAGCCAGGATACTCCCACCAAGAAACAAGGAAATACATGCTACATGGGTATACTTTATCCAATATCTTAGCAGAGAAATTAGAAGTGAATTACAAAAATACAAACAATGATACTGATTTTATTAAGGAAAACTGAGTGAGTGTAAGAGAACATTTAAATTATTTTTGCATAAGTTTGTCTTATATTGTCAGCTATGTAGTCAAAGCTCAAATGTTTGATCATAGGTTGACCAATGTGGATTTAATAAGCTAGAATGGGATCATTTTCCGTACAAAAATATACAGCAAGATCAACCCTCCGCCACCCCCAGCTGAGAAAAAGACACTCTACTGAAAGAGGTTAGAATAAATATAAAGTGTTTGCCCGTGTGAAGGCAAAGTATTTAGTGTCTCTGTAACTAGCCATAATTGAAAGTATGTCACATACTCTATTATTTTGTACAAGCAATGAGAGGCCACAATGCTAAAGCCTTCTTCCTCTCGCAAACTAAAATTAGAAGCAGCTTTTCTTCTTTCAACAGAACCAAAGGCTATATAATTTGTAAGTCAGGCTAGCAGCATTATTCGTATTCTACTTATTCATATTAATTTTCCTTCCCAGAGACATTATTTTAGCTAATGACTAGGACAAAGATAGTTAAATGCCAACAAGAAGAGTGGTTTCATAGAGTCAAGGTCATTTCTAAAATAGTCTGATCAGTCTTAATGTGGGTCATTATTGCCATTAGCTGGCCAATCAATACAGGTCTATTATTTGGCAGGAATTATACCAATTCTAAACTTACAAGACAATATTATTCAAAGTAAAAATGACTACATCATTTAGAAAAATGTAACTTTGACTTTTTGAAAGGAGAGAAATCTATGCTTTCTCTCAATGCCAATGTAGTCAGCTTACAATAATTCCTTAAGAACACAAATTTAACTATATGACTGATAATGTATACTGGAGAAAAGCATTCTTATTCCAGATAAATGATCAAAGTGTGAAAGATGAAATTGATATGAAGAGGAAGAGAGAGGTGTCTGAGACCCATATAACTTTATACTGGAGCGCACGTGAGAACTCTGGCAGCGATGTCTCTGCCTTAAGTGGGCGATATGCAGTCTAGAAGGAGAGAAATTATTCTTCCTCACGTGCACAGTGGAGACAAATACAAATGCTAGACTTTCCCTTTTCAGTTCCAAACCATACACAACTATTCCCTGATCTTTCCAACACTCTGAACTTTCCCCATCCAAACTGTACTCTGTTGAAGCAAATACTTCCTAGAGAAGATGGTAATCCTAACCTTTAATCACACTTTTAAACATTTTGTAGTTGAAGCTCTGAGTTGAGTAGTATATTTTGGAGTTTGAGGTCCCCAGTAGAGGACGTCTGACTATCAGACAAGGCCTATGTGAAATTGCACTGGAAAGGAAAACATTGTTCATTTATTCCTTGGTTATTCATTCAACAGACACTTATGGGACACCTGCCATGTGGGACACTAGCCAAGCACTGGGCTAAGACATAAGTAAGTGTTTCCACTCCTAAGCAATGTTGAATTCATGAGAGGAAAACTGATAAGCAAATAAGTACAAAAACAAATTCTAGATGAAATCAAAATAGGTTTTAGCCAAATACAAAAGAGAAATTGGTAATTTATACTTAGAGATAAATAAATACATTTTCAAAGGAGGTCAGCATGACTTTATTTTGAGGATTGTGTCAGATGATTAGGAGTCTGAAAGAAGACATTTGTCTCTCCCCTCCCAGCATTCTCTGCCCCTCTTATTACTATTAGGCGACTCCTGGGTTAGAGTCAGCCACAGAAATAAAAGGCCTCAGTGAAGTGTATTCGAATACCTGGGAACACTTTCTGTCGCTGCTCATACAACCTATAGCGTGGCGGTGATGCTCACAAGTGTCAGAGGAATGAAGAGTGAACAGAAGAGTAGAATGCCTTTGCTTTCAAGGAGCTCAGAGTTTTAAAAAGCAGTGCAAATCAGATTTTGTATGATTACTAGAGAAGTAGAACTAGCTCTAGCAGGTGAGGGGAAATCAGGTTAGGGGAAAGGAGGAAGAGTTTATCGGGCAGAGGAGTGAAGGACTTCTCAGGACAGAGAGTCTGTACAGAGTCATGGAGGCAGGAAAGTACTGGTGTGGCAGAGTATTGGTGTTGGCAGTGTTCAAGATTATGAGTTCTTCTCTCATGCGGAGAGGAGTTTCGTGATGGGGTTGGTGAAGCTGAGACAGAGAAAGGTTTATTTGGTTGCAATACCAAGAAGGAAAGGAAGGTCACAGGAGGGTTTTGGAAGGGAGGGTTGTTCACTAAAGTCTTTCCGGTTCTCATTTGTCAGACTTGACTCTGTCCCCCTGAACACTCCGCTTCTCCATTTGTGAACCTCATCTCATTCATTTCCTCTGCAAGCTAATAAAGTCATTCTGTTATTTCCATTTGGCTGAGAAATAGGTGGGGAGGGAGAAAGGAAGTACAGAGCAAAGAAACAGTTCAAATGATGCTGTGCCTATTTATGAAGGTGCCACTCCAATCTCACTAGTATGGACGGAGAGAGGTTGGTAGTGGGGAGGGAAGCGCACCAAGACCTACGTGCATGTTTGTTTGCATGACTTTGAGCCTCACTATGATGTATAATTACAATGCACCAATAAAAGTATGAAAAAAGAAGATTGGAGAAAGTAAAAGATTCGTAAAGGTCACACAATTATGAAGAGGCAGTCCAATATGAATCAGCAAAAAGTGCCTTTTGCCTACACAAGCATCCACACATCTGCGAAGCCCAGGACTGGGCTGGTGGAAGCGAGTTCGTTATTGATAGAACTTATGTTTTCTTTCCCTGCACAGGCATTCAAGTACGCCGATCAGAGTTTCTGCACAGGCTCTTCTTTTCTGACAGTGTATAGTACACACCTGACCTACAACTCCTGTTTGCTGCCTTAGCCACAGCTCCAGTGGTGTTATCCAGTTTTAAACAACCAGGTACCATGCTGCTCTGCAGAGAGTAGGCGTTTTCATCTACATTTTAATTTCATTTTGTCACCCAATAGGCTCTTACTTGAACATCATCTTTTACTAGACCTGTTCAATGTTCATTTGTCAGTGTGATGAAGTATACATAATGTTCCCTATCCAGTCTCTTTTTTACTACTTAAAGATCCAAGACAGCTCCAGCTGCACACAAGAGACAAGAGTGGAGATGGTTCACTAGTTTTTAAATGAATGGGTCTCCATTGCTTCTTGGCCTTTTGGCTAAGATCAACTGTAGTATCTGTTCTTAACAGTTTAAATGAATGAGTCTAAGCAATCTAATTGGAAGGATTAAAGGACAAGAAGAACTTCTTAAGAATTATTTGCACAGTAAAAAGAGAGAGAGAGAGAGAGAAAGAGAGAGAGAGAGAGAGAGAGAGAGAGAGAGAGACACTATTTGAAAGGCTTCTATCATTACAAAAGTGCAATCAACAATATATTTTTTAACCCTCTCCTTCATTTTAAGAGAACAATCTGATTTCTTGAAATAAATCTTTTACAATACTTTTCCAAGTTACAGCTGCCAAGAGTCCTGCCAGGGATGTCTCCAGGGGAGAGAGTCAATAAATTGTGAGACTTGAGTGGCTGTCTCATGTCTGTTTCTCCTGGAATTGACCCATGAAACACAGAGTCAGGTCTGGTGTAGAGCTGCTGAGGATGACGGACTCTTGGATCTCTGCTAAAATATTGCTTTCTTCTAAAACTTTGTTTTCACCATTTTCAAAGACATGGCACTTGCAATACTGTACTTTGTAGCGAGGGCAAAATGCCATTTATTCCAATCTGTTACTCTGTCAAGCCACACAGCTCCTGGGCTGTAGTTAACCTCTGAAGTCAATGATGATGAGCATGTGATAGGTTAAGCACATTTTCAAGGTGTTTATTGCATCCTCTTCAGAAGGTAATGTTTTGAAGCACTTCAGAAATCTCCCTGTACAAAAGGTAAGTTGATTGGAAATCATCATAATCTCTTCATATTACATTTTTCAAGACAGTATTTGATAATATTATAAAAGGAGTTAGAAATCTAAGCTGTATCATATATTTGTTTTACAATTTTGGAAAAAAAACAAGAAATATTTCTGAATATCTATTTTTTTTGTCCCTTTGGTGGTGTGTGTTAAGCCCGGGACCTAATACATGCTAACCACCCCCTCTACCACCCCAGCCATTCTCCTTCATTTCTAAGGGATATAATGATTATTTAACTTTCACAATTGTGGCAAAGATTGGATGAAATATTGTTATCTGTGAAAACCTTTGACAACTGGATAATCATAATCAAGGGTAAGATACAAATATATGACTTTGAAACTCTTTTAACATCAAGAAGAATTAATTGCTTGTGTATTTTTGGATAAAAACCCTTTCTTAATATCATATTGCTCACTGTCTTATTACTGTTGTCTTTGTATATATTTCTGCTACTCTAATTTCACCAGTCTGCGTGAGAGCCAGGCCATGGTTTTATCTTAATCCTGGAAAGTTAACACATTTCCAGGGTGCTGTTATTACAAAGGCACTATCATAGTAAATGAGGTTAGGAAATGATCAAAGAGACCACCTCTGATTTTGACATTTTTTAACACCTTTCTTTAGTTATTGTACCTCTCTGGCTCCTCCTCTCTATTTTCTCTCTATACCTGCCTATTTTGGAATAGTCTCTCAAGTAGGTGCTTATTAATTCCTAACAAATGACTCTTAATGTAGGGGATTCTGGCATAGATGCAAACTTTTGGAAGAAGAAAAATCTGAAGTCCTCGAAGTGAACACAAGAGTAAAATTCCATCAGCATTTTGGTTAGTGAAAGTCAGAAGGGGTTTTGTAGAAAAAAAGGGTCCCGAGAATTACATCAAAATGTGGAGACTTCTTTTAAGTTTTCCTATTTCCTTTCAGGTATCCTAACCACAGATTTATTGCAGCAACGCTATTCAAATAGATTTTGGTAATGATTATTATGATAGTGCAATTAAAATGACACAAGAAAATCAATGATAATTAAATGGATAATGCTAATTTGGAAGCAGAAAGTATATATCTGTTTCTTGAGAAATATGTGTGGATAAGAAAGTGAGAGGCCATATTTTAAAAGTATGAACTTTATAAAATTCACTTTCTAATTTTTTTAAAGTATTCTGAGGCTTTACTATCAAGTAAAATAAATTCTTGGACCACAGTTTCCTAAACTAATCCAACATGTATACACAAAATAGAGAAACCTCACAGTTTCATTTTGCTAACAGATATAATTATTGATGGTGTAGAAGTACCAAGCTTGTGAAATTTTATGTACTGTTGTTTTAAAAGGCAGATATTTCATTTATATAGATGCTTCTTTTTTATATATGCTTTTTTATAATCCAAAGGATGCAAATTCAGAAAGACCAGGGAACAAACTTTAATCAGTTTAAAATATTACAACAAGTATGTGAATGCTTTAGCAAAGTACTCTGTAGAAAAGGAAAAGGGAGGTAGAAGGGAGGGTAAGGGGGTACTGGTGGGTGAATCTGATCAACATATGTGCTATGCAAGCATGCAGCAATGAAACCCATTATTCTGTATAATTAAAAAGCACTGATAGAAAACCAAGTGCTCTGCATTTGGACAGATAAGAGATAGCTTCAGCAAAGTATTTAATATGAAATCTCTCTTTAAAAAGTCTATTTAATGAGTCAGTTAGAGCATAGCATGAAATCTAAAAAAAAGCAACTACAAAATTTTCATGGTGCTTTTTTTACAACCCATCTCCTCAATAATTTTAATTCACTTTTCATTATTGTGAGGTTTGTCATTTCACAGTAAAAATGGGTCCCAAGAGACAGGCCAGGTCTATTGTCAATTTGGCATGTCATCAGTATATTCACAGTGTCAATCTCTGCGGTGATCAGCTGCTCCAGCATGGCCTTCATGCTAGGCACCTAGTCTCAAGACCAGAAGAAGGAAGCAGAATCAAAATAGAAAAGTTGGGAAAGGACTATAATCTTTAAAAATGGACATAGACTTATCCTAAGTTAAATTTTCAAAACCCTTTGAAACCAGAGCAAATGGCATTAAAAATCACAAAGAAATTTAGGACTCTTGATCATATTCCTTTATTTTACAAAAGTAATTAAATTTTGAGAAGTAAAAGAGCTTACCCAACATCTCACAATTTTCCTCCTTTTTCTCTTCCTCCTCCTCCTCCTCCTCCTCCTCCTCCTCCTCCTCCTCTTCCTCTTCCTCTTCCTCCTCCTTCTTTTGGAACTGGGGACTGAAACTAGGGGCATTTTATCTCTGAGCTACATCCCCAGCTCTTTTTATTTTTTGTTTTGAAACAGTCTCGCTACATTGCTGAGGCTGGTCTCTAACCTGTGATCCTCCTGTCTCTGCCTCCCAAGTACTGGGATTATAGGCATGTGCCACCACACCTATCCCACAGTTTCTTCACAGCAGAAGCAGGGTGAGAACTAAAATGTTTACTTAACCAATTCTGAACCACTCATGTTCTGGAAGCTTATACAAATAAATTCAAAATATTGCATTTATTGGTTTTTTGGTATTGGAAGAACTTAGTGAGACCATATTTCAAAATAAAAACTAAAAAGGCCAGGGGTATAGCTCAGAGGTAGAGTGCCCTTGGGTTAAATCTCCAGTACAACACACACAAACACACACACACACACACACACACACACACACACACACACACACACAGATGAATGGAGTGAAAATATACTAGTGAAAGCCTATAGCTGACTCTTAGGATATTATCAGTCAGAAAAAGGAGAATGTACAAATCCAAGGTAGTTCTCAGGAAGAACAAACAGACTTTCCATTTTTGTTTCAGGGACAAGAACAAGGTAAGAACAAAGTTGAAACATAATTTTAACTTTGCTGCTAAAATAATTGTGGATTTACGATAGAGGTTAATTTTGCCAAGGACAATAGACCACCATCACCACCAACAAAATAAAAATGGGAGAACTTGACTTCCACTTAGAAAATAGGTAATGTGAGACTAGATTTATTCTCTCACTAAAAACCACCAAAGTACTAGACAAAATGCGTAAAACAACAACTTCCAAGCTATTGGACATTATGCAACAAAGGACAGTAATCCCTGAGCATGGTAAGCAAATGAGGTGAGCTCTGTTACTCACTCTACTACTGCCCCAGATTATTGTCTGGAGGATATAGTTTCAGGGGATAACTCAGGTACGCAATCCCAGGCAAAGTCTGGTGGTTTTCTGATTTGATGATATGGAGATAAAAGTCTTGGGAAAGGCAAGGTGGCTAGAGATCTCAGGGCAGAGAGGAAAGAGTTACACGAAGAATTCTGGAAATCTACAGAGCATCCCCTTCAGTGGTCACCTTGATACTGAACAGTTGCACACATATCTCAAAACTATCTGAGACTAGAAAAAGATCCACCTGCAAGGGTTAGAGAGAATAGCGACCAGGGATTGAACAGTCCTGGGACTAGCATCTCTTTCTTTTTTTGTTACTTTAAATTAATAAACAAGTAAATACAAACAAGTATGAGTAAACTGTGGAGCTAATTCAAGTTGCCAAATATATGAGTAGTTGGAGTCCCTGGAAAGTGTGGGAGGTAATTTTTAAAGAAAATTAAGGGTGTATATTAAAAACCCGCATCTAACATTAGTCTTAATGGCAGAAGGCTAATTTTTTTCCACTAAGATAAAGAGAAAGGGAAAGATATTTGCTCTAATCATTTCTTTTCAACACTTTCATAGAGGTTATAGTATGTGTGATAAGACAATAAAACTAAATAAAATGAATCTAAATTGAAAAAGAAAAAGAAAACTGCTTTTATTTGTGGAAAGAATACATTAGTGTAGTTGCAGGATATATGTTTAGTTACACAAAATGGATTGCATTTTAATATGCTAGCAAGAAACACTCAGAAATTGAAATTTTAACAATGCAATTTACAATACCATCAAAAAACATGAACTGCTTAGGGCTTACTATGATAGACGTGTAAGACTTGTACACAAAACTACAAAGCATTACTGAGAGAAATTAAAGGATACCTAAGTAGAGATATATACCACGTTCATTGACAGAGGATTTCATTTTTCCATTTCTTGACCTATACACTCAACACAATTCCAAACAAAGATACATTAGGAAGACTTTTTTAAATGAACAAACTGTCGACTCAAAATCTATTGTAAAGCTACACTTATCAAAATAGTGTAATGTTGGCATCAAGATATACAGATAGATTAATGGAATAGAATACAGCATTCAGAAGTAAACCTATACGTATATCGTCAATTGATTTTCAGTAAAGTTGCAAAAACATCTTTGCCATTTCACAACTCAATGGAATAGGGACAGTCTTCTCAAGAATTAGTCTTGCAACAGTGAGATGTCCATATGTTTAAAAAGATCTCCCAAATCAAAAACAAACAAAAAGTCCCTTCAATCTATTCCTTGCACCAGGTACAAAAATTAATTCAAAATTGAAGGATGATATTTACAGAAGAAATAAAAACACTTTGCAAAATATGATGCCTTCCAAATATTAGAAGTTATAGTTATTGCATTTTTATATACTAAGATCATTTGTATTTTAAAAAATATTTTGAAATCAGTTTGTAATTTAAATTTGAAAACATCTTATAGTTACCATCACTCAGGTGGTAGTCACATCCTGGTTGTCATTTCCTACACATATATAAGTTTGATCTTAGTTCTAATGGCATATGTGTAGTTTAGGTAACAGATGTATCTTAATATTAAAAATGTAACATTATTTTAGCCATATATATTGTAGGAAATCTACCTTTGAGTTTGGATTTGATTTTTGCCAACAGTTCCAAAGTATTTCAAGATAATTTGGTGAATAAGATTGAATCTCCATTGGGGAATATTTTATATAAGAGAAGTGATGTAACTATAAACAGTATTCCTTGTGCGGGTTATAAACTGGCCCTAATAGTAAATCTGAAAGAACATTTCTAATAAGCATTTTGTAGTATCAGACTAATTTGAATCTGTATTCAGAGCCTTATGAAGAGATTAGTTTGAAAGACAGCATTTCTTTGAATTTTAACATGCTGAAATGTTTACCAAAAAGGTTTATTACTTTAGAATATTACTTCAAGAAGTAATTATAGTTTCTATTAATTTCCAAATAATATATACTAAAAGACTACTCCAAAAGACCATGCTAGTAACTGTAAGGGGAGGTCAATAATAATTAGATGTAGTAATAGTATCAGTCTTGAAGGTAATTAATACTTCATATGTAAAGAATGTTTTGTAGTCTTCAAGTATTTACAGGCATATCTTGCCTTATGTAATCACAGCAATGACCTTATGAAAGATGCATTATCATGATAATTTTCCAAACGAATTACTAAAGAGCTAGGTTAAATGGTTTGCCTACCATCACTCAACAAGAATGTGGCAGAGCTAAGAAATATACTTTGGTATGCCTTGGGAAATACCTTCAGATATTGTCTTTACTTATTCATTTCATAAGAGCGAATGACAAATGCCATATAAAAGGGTAGAAACAGATGGTCATGATTCTTAGAAGGAGATCACATCTGGGGGAAGGTAAAAGAGGAAATTTCAATGAGTTAAATTTTACTTGGATCTTGAATTATTTCCATAGGAATATCTGGAAGAAGGAGACATTGTATTTGGAGAGAATTTTAAGTGATGAAACAGAGAGGTGATAAAATGCAAAGCAAGATTGAAGAAATGACACGTAACTAATTGACTATTTTTTTTTAGTAGAGGTCTATGCAAGAGATCAGAAAAATAAACTTTGAAAGGCAGGTTAGGACCCTATCTTGGAGGATATTAAAGAAAAATGTAAGGGCTCTCTGTCTATTTTATTAGGTTTGGGTGGAAGAAAGGTGTGGGCTTTGGAGTTTTGTGTAAAGGTGGGAGATGTTAGCTGAGTTTTATTTAAGAAGCTTAATATGGCACTTGAGTGTAGACTGGGTTAAAGCAAAGAAGCAATAAATCAAGAAGAAATATTAGAAGGCTGAGATATTATTATGTCTTTGAGAATGGAGCTGAAGGGATAATAAATCTAGCGTAGTCTCCATCATCAGACAATTTTGAGTGAGGGAGATAGAGGAATATATAGATAGATAGAGACTCTTAACATATGACTTCTATTTTTTCAGGGTACATAAAGTTAATTGCTGATGAGGAATAACTTATTTTGCTCTTCTACATAGAAAAATAGAAAATAAAGCTTGTTCTTGGTCAATATGTATGTATGTATGTATGTATGATCTATCAATCTATCATCTATCTTCTAACTATATCTCTATCTACCTATCCATCACCCATCTAGCTAACTGTCCTTATTGATTATCTGCCTTTTGCTTACTGGTTTAGGGTTGAACTTGTTGCTAGACAGATTTTGTTTTCCTTGAAATTTCTAACTTTATGGCCAAACTGTGAGCAAAACACCTTCATTGGGATAAGCCTAAATAGCCTTCTATGTAAAATAGGGATAGTATGTCCCCTCCAAATGAAGTTATGATCAATGGAATGATGGATTATGACACTTAGCTTAATCTTTTGCCATATTCAGCAGCACAAAAAATATATAAACATACACATAAGCATCTATTTACAAGTGTACAAATGCATCTACAGATGGGGTATTGATTCTGCTGACTCTATTGATTTGGGAACTAATTATAGTACAGAAAATGATTTTTTTCTATTGATTTTGATGGTATTTCTAGCCTGAAGACCCCATATTCATAGATCCTTCCTAGGAGTCTCATTATAAAAATATGTATCAATTGCTCCTGGTTCCAAGGCCTTCTTAATTTACCTCTTCTTTCATCTTCAGAGCCAAGTTTTATTCTTGGTCTGGATATGATAACTTTATGTATTTGTAAGTGGGTTTTGATTTATTGATGAATTAGTTTTATTCAGATAAGAGATTTACATTTATCCCAAGTTGTTAATAGCTTAAGCTAATGGTTGTCAAATTTGAATATGTACTGGAATCATGTGAAGGGTATAAAACAGTTTATTGGGCCCCACTCCCAGAGCATCTCATTCAGTAAGATTGGAATGGGGGCTGAGAATATCTATTTCTAACAAGTTCCCCAGTGATGCTGATGGTCTTGGTGAAGTGACCAAGCATTGAGATCCTACGGTTTAAGCTAATGGGAAACTATTTGGTGTTTAAAACATCACAACTACATTACTAAATGAGGCATTTGTTGCTTTTAAAAAAGCCTTTCAGTTTTTTAAGAAAATAGGCGGAGATGCTTGACAATCAAGTGACTTGTGCCATTAACAAAAATTATTTTGTATTAGAAAACTTGGAATATGTTTGTCCCCCATAGTCAGCATCTAGTTTTCTTTATTCCATAGAAATTTCCATGTGTCTGTACCATACTAACTTCTCAGAATCCACACATGCATCAGCAACCTAATGGTTATTCCCATAATCATTTTATTTGAAATTATGTTTCCTTTCTAAAGTGTGAGAAATCTAAAGATAATCCCTGTCTTCTTGGGCCTCCTCAGTGATCAATGTTCTGCCATTAAAATGGAAAGAATGAAAATGTCATGCCTTTTGGAGACAGTGTCTCTGCAAAACACAGCTACTGACTTACACCCCAAACCTAGGGGTGAGTTGTTTTTGGAGCCCTGAGTAAATGGAATGAAGAAGAAATTTATGTTCTGTGTCGCAGGCTTGCCTTAGTCCTCTGAATGGTTCCGATGATTATGTTTCTTCTGAATTTTCCACATAATAACTTTAATTTTCTACTTTACCTTATATACATATGCCTGGCCAGAATCCAACAAGCAAGTTATTTTGGATAATTATGAGAAGTATCTTGGAACAATTGGCAATTGCATGGAAATTCATGTTTTGAAAAGTGAGTAATTATATGCACAGGTATCAGACATTATGTGTACTGAAGTACTCATTTGAACAGATTATGAATAATTGCCCCAAATTACACTGAGCTTTTCTAACCTGAATGTTCCACATGTTGCGTTCCAGTCCAACACAAGCTTAGCTTCAAAGCCTCCTTTTGATCTCTGGAAGCCTGTTGAAAATGGTTCTTCTGCAGATATTTGTGACATCAGCACACACTTGTGTCTTCTTTCCTACACACTGAATCACCTCTACACTCCACAGCAAACTCATACTCCTCTCCTTTTCTCCATCTGCAGCATCTTTTTCTCTGTGAAATCTCACTTGAGTATTTGATATTATGACATGCTGTCTTAGAACACATCTGTATTTTGCCATGATGGATCATTTTAAATAGCTCATTTTAAAATAAGCTATTCTCAACATAGCTTTAAATTTTTTTTATTGTTTGAATTTAATTTCCTGTCAATTGTCTCATCTGTCTGAAACCTAGTAGACTTGTTAAAAATAGCTAAGTTGAAACAAATGGGTATCAGATTTAGTGGTGCATACTCCTGGCCTTTTGTGCTGTTTCATACTTCCCTCCTTTTCCTTTTCTCTAGACCCGGTCTCTACGTAGGCAGCATTTCACGGCACCTGAGTCCTACTGAGTCCCTTTTGTGCTTCTTTTCCTAGGTGTAATAAATTAATTATGCATATTTATAACAGAGGTGAAAATGCCATTTTGTATATTTTCTCCTACTCTACAATTTCTTTAAGCATTAGGTCCTTTTTGCAAAGGTAATAGTTGGATCATTAGGTCTTTCTGGAAAAGGCCTGAAATCATCGAAGGCAGACAAAACCAGAGGACTCACTGTACTGCTGAAAAAGGTCACAACAATTAGTGATGTACAGTCAACTATGCCACGGTCAGGTGGTTTTGAATCATCTTCAGTCTTATGAATCCATTCCTTGTTTTTTCAGGCTGTTTATATTCCATGGGATTTATATGAGTATTTTCTGGCAATTCATAATGAGCTATAAACGAATACATGTGTAGCAAAAGACAGTGATCCTCAAGCTTCTACTCAAGCCCAAAGTCTCACCCTTGAGCAGGAAATTTTGCTTCCTACCTTACTGAGAAAGTTATCAGAGATGAATCTTCTTCATTTCTCAACCACTCTGTCTATAAACATACCTGCATTTATAATGCATTCTCTTTTGTGTGTATGTGGTACTGGTTGTTAAACTCAGGGGCATTCTACCTCTAAGCTATATTCTGGCCCTTTTTGATTTTTTAAAAAAATTTGAAACAAGGTCTTGCTAAGTTGCTGAGAGTCTTGATAAATTGCTGAAGCTATCCTCAAGCCCGCAATCCTCTTGTCTCAGCCTCCCAAGTACTGGGATTACAGGTGTGCCTAATCATGCCCAGCTACAATGCTTATAGATTCAATGTGAGGAATGTCTCCTTTTACTCAAAAATAATCTGTTTACTTGTGCTCTCCACCCTATTTGCTCCTGTTTCTTCAATGAATGAATCTCATAACATAGCTCCTCACTCTTTATCTTCACCCTTCTGGCTCTCACATAAGTTACTTGGGAATTCTCAACTTCCAGTTAATCATTTCTTGCCAATGTTTACTTCCAAACTTTCTCAACCACCTTCATCTCCATTCTAGCCACCACTGTTTCATCAACTCTTTCTGGGTTGTAAAAAAAAAAAACAAAATTCCTCTTTTGTATGGCCCCAATAAGGAGGTGACCAAGGTGTGGTTCCATGAATCATATGGTTTATTGTCTGACAAATACTTCCCTTAGGTTTGAAATGGTTCTAGGTAAGGTAAACAAATTTCACAGGAAATATGCTCAATAGACAAGGTACATCAGTCACATAGTGAGTGAGTTCCAAAATTGCTAAAGTCTTGCTAAAGTCTATTAGGATGGAAACAGGCTCAGTGGAAAGTTTCACTGAAGATCAAGGTGTTTCTTACATGAGTGGTTCTCAGGAGAGACTGGTTAGACCCACACAGCAGAGATCTACAGCATGTGTCTGTTGCAGGAGGGTGATGCATTGAGGGGAAGGGCTTCAGAGCTCCAAGACAGCAGGGTGTGGCCCCCGTGGAGGCCTGAGCTGACAGAATTTAGGCTATCATGACCTGAGCTCTCAAAGTTTCTGTCCAATTGTTGGGTTTATATATCTATCTAAGTCTAGCAGTTGAGGCGAGCAGCTTCCATGGGGCTGATGAGTTTTGACGTCACATTCCTAAGAAGAGGTGAGTTGACTCTACATTCTCACATGAGGGGTATGACAAGACATGACATTTGTGAAAGGAGGAACCAGTACATTCCAAGTTCTTGTCAGAGCAAACATATCACTCACATGGCACACTGTTTAAGTGTTTGGAGTCATTCATGCTATGTGATACCTCCTAGCTGATGTCTTTAATGCCAGGTTAGCTCCTCTCAGACCTGATTTCCACATAGCTGCCAGAGTCTGCTACAGTGAATATTTATACATTGTTCCTTTTTATGTAATGAGTAATCAGAATAATGACCAGAACCTGATGGGCTTAGTACATATTACTAGTATGAATGTCTGTCATAATTGAGGTAAGAGGGGTGTGCCTAAGATACATATTGTGTTTCTACTCCCTGAATATCCCCTTTGTTACCACCATCTCCACCATTGGCACACTGCTATTGGGCTTTCTGGTTCATAATCTCTTCCAGTTCTAACTTGCTCTTTCTGAACAGTTGGAGCATCTACACATATTTTCTCATATTAATCAGCATTTCCTCAACCTTGAAAGGCTCCCCAGTACTTCAAAAAAATTAACCCTCTCAATAAAGTCCTCTTTTACTCCCAAATTATCATTGGAATAATGATAATTTAATTGAATCATTATCAATGATATGATCTACTATTATTTTATTCTTCCAGAAGGTCTTATATTTTTGGTGTAGGAGATTTTCTATGGCTTTTGAGAGAGAAAGTTGACAGCAATGACTCTGTTTTATGAACCAGACTGCAACTTTTGCTGAGGTGATCACTCTGTGAACTTACTGATGTGCTAAAGTTTTTTGCTGAGAAAAAATATTTGCAGAGTATTGTGTGAAGTGAACTCTCTCCTGGAGCAATGGTATGGTTATCATCTGTGCTGAGCCCAGGAGCTATA
The DNA here is from genome assembly GCA_004027185.1 of Glis glis. Taxonomy (NCBI): domain Eukaryota; kingdom Metazoa; phylum Chordata; class Mammalia; order Rodentia; family Gliridae; genus Glis; species Glis glis. The sequence goes on from PVJS01003047.1 coordinate 25,574, forward strand.
GAAGTCCTTTATCCTTCAGTAATAATTCTTGACAAACAACCTTTGTAGCTTACTTAAACTTCCTCTTTTTACCCAAAACCCTCCCTAATATGATACATACCGGTTTCTACTGGAATCCGTAGTTCCTGAGCTGTAATTCTAAGACCCCATATAAATGTCTTTTTTTGCTTCACAGATCATGTGAGCCTCTTCGGATGACAGATTCTAAACACTGTCATCTTTTTAGCTTGCCATGAAACAGTGCCTCATGTATTTCTTTCCTCTTTTCTAATTGCTTCTAGGAATGGTTGAACGGCAGTGACTCATTGAAATTCTTCCTAGTTGTCTCAACTTACCTTAACAACGTTTCTCTGAATGTTTCAAATCCTTATTGTCTTTAGCACTCTTTGGGAATTATTTAATGTCATGAGTCATTGCTTTGTACATATGTATTTCATCTTCAAGAAAAAAAATAACTGCCTATGGAATGGAATCCTCAAAATTTTTTATTGCTTCAGGGACTAACAAAGGACTTCTGAAGGTAGTTATCCAATAAATGCTGGCAGTGATGATGGTTGATTTTAAAATAATGGTACCTCTTGAAGAAAGATATTAAAACTGGTGTGTTTTCTTAGAGAACATTTTCAGCCAGTTTTGGTAAAGTCACTTGAATTAACTGAATTATACCTTGCTGACAACCGTCCAAGATTTAATAGCTGAATGGGTTTGGGAAATTTGGTACTCTAAAAAGCTCATTATGTCAACTCATTCCATGAATGACAATTAAATTCACATTAAAATATTCATATTTACATTGTGGTATTTATTATAATGTCTGGGTTTATCTTAATTAAGTAAAATGTGATATGCCTTTACTATAAATTGATGTGTTTTTCCTAACATGCTGATAGTGGTCTGACAGCTTTACACTGAGTAGACAAAAGGGCAATATGTTTCATTTACTGGAGACAAGCAATTGTCAAAACATGAGAAAGAATCTGGCTTGGCACATCAAAGAGTAAACTTCATGAAAGTATAATAAGATTTTACTTAATGCCACACAATGTTTCATTCCCTGCTAAATATAGTTGTGTTAGGACACATAGATGTGTATTTATCTAACTTGCTCGTGCACAAAATATCTTTCAGGTGGCTTGTGATTAAACACATGAATAAAAATAAGTGTTAATGGTTTTACTAGAGTCCCAAGCCAGAAATCTGACCCTGGAGGTCCCAACAAATCAGGTCTGGCCACTCTGCCCAAAACCAAAAAGAAAGTAATGTGAAAATCAGGAAAGGAACTTTAATCCATAGGACCATACTGGGAAGACAAGGTGACCAGTATTTATAGCTCTTCTTCTAGAATTGTCTTTAAGAGTATTGACACAAGCTACCAGATTATATAGACAAGGAAATCAGAAGTATGCACAGCCAAGCTGTCTTGGTCAAACAGTAGTCTGGTTAATCATTATCTCAAGATTGGGCATGCAGGGCCTTCTCAGTGGCATAAAGAAGTTGATGTTGCCTGGGGGTAGTTTTGATTCATCACAAGATATTTGTCCATCAGATCTATTGATCCTGGAATCCAAGGATTTCAGAGGGAATCACTCAGAGCAAGAGACAAATGCAAAATGGAGATACAGATGCCAAGTTTTTAATCCTGACTGTAGTTACTCATTGGATATTTGCAGCCCCAAGTGAAAAGTCAATGTTTTTGGTAAAAGCAGCCTCTAAGCTCTTGTTACAATTGCATGGGCTCTGGAGCCAGACTACCTGGATTCAACTCCAAGGCAACTAATGATGTAGTGGACAAGTGACTTATCATCTTTGTAGCTCAGTTCATTCACCTGAAAATTGAGCATACTAAGAATTTTTACACAGAGAATTCTTGTGAGAATTAAATGATTAATTAATATTTGCAAAGTTCTTACAACACTTCCCAGCACAGTGCAACTATTTGTTAAATAACATCATTCAAACTATAGGGAGAAGACTTATTTATGTATATAGGACTTATTTACACAATGGGATAACAATTAATTTGAACTCATAGGTGACTTCTTGATAGTGGCAAAAGTTGCTAGAAAATAATTGTGCAGTACCTTCAAGGTTCTCCAAAAAAAATGTGGGTCAAAGAAGAATTCTTTATAAAGCTAAATAATTATTTAAATGCGGTCTATGGTATAATAAATATATCTGATCTCTGTCTCCATTTTCTGACCCAGGACTACAAAACCCCTTGGGATTTCCTGGAGTGGCAGTGGTTATTGTCACTCATAACAAACCCCTTTGTAACACAAGATTTTGTGCTATACAGTTGACTCATGGTGGGCCTTAGATAGTTTCAAAGGAGGGCCTGGAACCCCAGAAAGACTTATCATGAGTTTAATCATGTGATCAATTATGTACTAAGACACTGAACTCTGGACACCCAAAGCCTCAAAGTGCTTCCTGTCTGATGAACACAAGGACATTTTGGGAAGGGGTGCACCTGATTCCATGCGGGGAGGACATGTTGTTCAACTTCCAGGACCCTCCCAGGCCTTTCATTGTCTATGTAGCTGTTTCTGAATTGTATCCTTTATCATAAAATTGAAAAATCTAAAAATAATGCCTATAATCCCAGTACTTGGGAGGCTGAGTCAGGAGGATCAAAGCTTTGAGGCCAGTCTCAGCAACTTAGCAATGCCCTCAGCAACTTATTGAGACCCTGTTTCAAAATAAAAAAAAATAGGGCTGGGGATGTAGCTCAGAGTTAGAACCTCCCTGGGTTCAATTCCTGGTGCTGCAAAAATAAAAAAGGAATCCAAAATAAGGTTATATGAATAAATTCATATCCTTCATTTATGTTAGTAACTAAAAAGAAATTCAGTTCAATGATTCAATACAGAAGTTGTTATGGCTAGTTAAAAAAGGATGACTATTTTATTTTTTGCTTTCAAGAAAAAATTGAAATCAAAATCAGAAGGAAAGATTGGACATGAAATGTAAGAAAAATACACACAAGGCAAAATTAAAGCTGTATAACAGTATTAACTTCAGATAAAATGGCACTTAAATTTAAAGCTAAAGGTATTAATCAGAATAAAGAGCTGAGCATGGTGGTGCACACCTGTAATCTCAGTACTTGGGAGGCTGAGGGAGGAGGATCGCAGGTTCGCAGTCAGCCTCAACAACTTAGCAAGGCCCTCAGCAACTCAGTGAGACTGTTTCAAAATAAAATAGGGTAGCAGGCATAGCTTGGAGGTAGAAAACCCCTGGGTTCAATCCCCAGTACCATAAAATTTAAAATTTAAAAAGAATGAAGAATATCACAGCTTATGGTTAAGAGAAATGATCTCTAAAAACTTTATCTTAGTTCTTGTTTTTATTTCCTGAGCTTTGGGTGTCTTATGTGTTGGAGAGTTTGTCCTATGCCCTCTTCTAGTAATTATAATGTCTCTGGTCCAGTTTGTAGGACTTTTATTTATCTTGAGTTGACTCTTGTGCAGAGTGAGAGATAGGGATCTAATTTCATTCTTCTACATGTGGATATCCAGTTTTACCAGTCTCATTCGTTGAAAAGGCTGTCTTTTCTTCAGCATATGTTTTTGGCACTTTTGTAAAAAATTAACTGGCTATAAATGTGAGGATTTGTTTCTCTACCTTTGTCTACAGACCCTTTTGTATCCCAATTTCTCCCTAGCTTCCACATATGAGGGAAAACATCTGATCTTTCACTTTTTGTGACTAACTAATCTCACTTAGCATAATAGTCTCAACTTCCATCCATTTTTCCTGCAAATGACATAATTCTGTTCTTCTTTATGGCTGAGTAGAATTCCATTTTGTGTGTGCATACCCATAATTTTGTAATCCATTCATCTGTTGATGAACACTTAGGTTGGTTCTATATTTTGGTTATTGTGAATTGTGCTGTTATAAACATAGATATGCATGTGTTACTATGGTAGTCTGGTTTCAATCTTGTTGGGTAGATACCAAGGAATGATATAGCTGGGTCATCTGCAATCCCACTTATTAATCCTTATTTTAATTTCTTGTGCCTTTTGGGTCTCATTGAGGAAGTTTCTACCAGTGCCTAAATGTTGGAGTGTTGGTCCTATGCTTTCTTCTAGTAATTGCAAAGTCTCCAGTCTAATTTCCAGGTCTTTAATCCATCTTGAATTGACTCTTGTGCAGGGTGAGAAGGTGGGATTTATTTCCATTTTTCTACATATGGATAACCAGCTTTGCTAACACCATTTGTTTGTTTAAAAGGCTACCTTTTTTCCAACATATATTGTTGGCCCCCTTGTCAATAATTCATTGGCAGTATGGGTGTGGGTTTGTTTCTGAATCTTCTATACTATTCCATTGGTATATATGTCTGTTTTGTGCCATTATCATGCTGTTTTTATTATCATGGCTCTGTAGTGTAGTTTGAAGCAGGTATTGTGATGCCTTCTGCATGGTTCTTATTGCTGAGGACTATTTTGGATATTCTGGGTTGTTTTTATTGCATATGAATTTTAGGACTAATTTTTCTAGATCTGTGAAGAATGACCATGGTATTTTAATAGGGATTGTATTGAATCTGTAGATCACTTTTAGTAAGATGGCCATTTTTATATTTGTTATCCCTATCCAGGAACATGGGGGATCTTTTCATCTTCTAAAGTCTTCGTCAATTTTTTTCTTAATGTTATATAGTTTTCATTGTAGAGGTCTTTTACCTCTTTCCTTAGGTTTACTCCTAGGTATTTTATTGTTATTCAGGCTGGTGTGAATGGGATTGTTTTCTGAATTTCTATCTTAGTGGATTCATGGCTGGAGTATAGAAAAGCTATTGATTTTGTATCCTGCTACTTTCCTGAATTTGTTTATCAGCTCCAGGAGTTTTTTTGTTGAATTTTTAGACTCTTCTAGGTACAGAATCATGTCATCTGCAAACAGAGATAACTTCAGTTCTTCTTTTCCTACTTGTATTCCTTCTATTTAGACTGTTTTTCTGAAAACATGTTTAACAAGCTCTTTTTAATTATTATTAAGTGTATCTTGTCAACATGTTCCGAGACTAACGAATTCTTTAATCAACTCAGAATCTTACTAATAGTAGGGCTGTAAATACTCCAGCAATAGGGTATCAACACATTATCTTGAGTCATTTTTTAAGAAAAAAGGTTTTGTTTGGAGGTAACAATGATGAGCCTGCTCTGGGCCTGGGGATGAAAATCTTTGCAGAACCATATAAGGGGATTTTAAATTGTGTAAATGAAGAATCAGCAGGTTTCAATCACGTTTGCCATCTTTGTGGCTGTTTTATTTTATGCTGACTATTTAAGAGAGGGAAGTTAAATTCAATCTTAGTATTCTTGAAAAGAAGATAGGCCTTGTTTCTTATTTATCTTTTTCTACCTGGTACATCCAGCAGTTAAATGACTGAATTCATGTCAAAGTTCATTCTGTGCTTTAGGTTTTATGATTACAACAAATACCTTTCCAGACTGGTAAACACCACAGGTGTTCTTCCAATACCTCCTTAGATATTCTGCTATAGCTGGGCATTTGCTAAAAGCCAAAAGGACCAAAGTAGACAGCTTTACACTGTCTTAGCCCTTAGTTCTACAATAACTTGTTTTTTATCTTCGTATCTGCAGTTATCGGTTTAAACTCCCTATTCAATTTTTGATCATCAAAGGAATATATGCACATAATTTTAAAAGTCCATTCACTACCAGGCTTATAAAGAAGAAAGAAAAGAGCCTCATAATCTCCAGTCCTCCCTTGTCTTCCTTTTCTGAGTTCTGCCAATCACTTTGAATGTGTAGCAGCTTATTTTGGATTTTATGGGCATTTATCTAATACACATATTACTTGTCTATGTACTGCTATTTCTTGGCCTTTCCATTGTACAAATCATCTGATGAGGATCTCTTTTTGCTTCCATATACCCAACATCTAGTCCCTCCTATTGTGATCCCAATACATTATAGGACACATTTAGGCAAGATATTCAAATCAATATTACTATTGTTTAATTTCATCTAGTTTTCTAGGGGCTTGTATCAGTTAAGAAGAAATGCTTTGATATTAATAAAAGAAAAAGTTTGCCTTTTGTTATAGCATTGATTCCCATACTAAAAGCACAAGGGATATAGGTTTGAATATATTTTATATTAATTTCAGTCTATCTATAATGCAGAAATTAATAATTCAACCATGCCAAATGAATCTGATCACACAGCAATACAAGACACTCTCTTATAAGTTCATCTGGAATTCCTTATTTGTCAGATTTTATTGATATTAAAATTCAAGCTTTGAGTTAATTCAAGTAATTGAACATGTCAATTGCAAAGAAGCTTGGAGTGGGCCAGTTGAGAAATGGGAAGAGGTTATATATAAATATGTGACAGGACTTTATTATGGGAATTGACTTACACACTTATAGAAGCTAACAATTTGTCATCTTCAAGTACAGAATCAAGAAAGCCAGTGGTGCAATTCAGACTGAGTCTGAAGGCCTGAGAACCAAGGGAGCCAATGGTGTAACTCCCATTCCCAGGCAGAAAGAGGTGGGACGAGGTGGCTGGTATTGGGGCTGGCTGGAGTCCAAATGCTGGAGAACCTAGAGCTCTGATATTCAAGGGCAGGAGAAGGTGGGTGACCTAACTTCAGAAGGGAGAGAAAATTTGTTGTGTTGTTCTTTCCCCATTTTGTTTTACCTGAGACCTCCACAGATTGGATGTGTCCACTCATATTGGCAAGGGTGGATCATCATTATTTAGTCTACTGATCCAAATGCCAATTTCTTCTAGAAACACCTCACACACCCAGAAATAATGTTTAAACAGCTTTCTGGGTACATCTTAACCTATTCAAGTTGAAACAGAATTAACCATCACACAAGGTATTTTCTGGACAGCAATATAATAATGGTAGTTGAATTCTTGAGCACCTGCTGTATACTCCACACTGTGCTAAGTACTTTAGACATGTAGTTAATTTCAATTAAGTATTTCAAACCAAGAGTTAAAGTAGGTTTAGCAAAGTTAAGTTGGCTTAAGTTATTAAAGTTATTTTGGCACAGGTTATGTGGTTTACAACTTTACATAGAGAGGTACTTGGAAAATTAGAAGTATGAGAAGGGACTTCAGAGAATAGCAGCATAGTAGCAATTTTTTACAGTGGCATTTAAGGAGATTTTCCCTTGGTGGAGCAGAAGACAAAGTTGATGTCAGGGAGTGATGCTAGATTAGTATAGTTTCAACATGGTGGCACATGGAAGATTGACTTTTTGGGCCAGTGGAGGTCCAGTGCCTCAGTAACAAGCGGAACAGAATTGGAGGTTGCTGTAAGGAAATTCTATGTAGCTAATATTGAAGCAAAGTCACATTTGGCATGTAGGAAGGTTATGACTGGCTGAGAATTGTGCATGGAGCTTCTTACTGATTGGTGGAAATGCTTGAAGGCATTATCAATGCATAGGAGCTCAAAACGCTGGACAAGATCAATGAATTCATGCCAAAATCAGATTATAAAACAAGGACAGAGAGCTGAAAACTGGTAGATCATCCATGGAAACTGAAACAGTCTTTCTCTTTGTGCCTAGCTGGGGTGTTATAAACCTTCCTTGCCTATCATCTGTTAGATCCTAGGGGAATAAAATGGGACCTGGGTAGCCTTTGATATAGTCTTAATCCTGAGAAGACTTGCGGGGGTGAAGGATTCATTGATCACTAAGTTTTCTGTAATCATTAACTTTCTTCCCCAGTGAGCTTTGACTCAAGCTACTGAATTTGTAAATAAGACAAATACTATATGTTCTTACTGCTTATTGTTTTCTTGTTAACCAACAGTCATATAAGAATAACTGATTTGAAGATGGAGCCATGGGGTTTGAAGGTTTCATACCTTGTAAGTGAGCTTGTGGTGCAGCTTCTTACCTCCCTAAGTCAGAAAACCTTCTCGGATGTGCCATTACACAACTTCTTGCAGGCTGACAGAATGGCGCCCAAAGAACCACCCTGACCCTTTCATTGGCTGTCCAGTAGCTCAAGTTCGTTTCTTTGACTCCACTTTCTCCACAAGTCCATAGAATAAACTGAAACACTACTGAATATTTGCAAATAAGTCTAAAGTTGTTGATAGTGGACTATTTGAAGTTTTAGATAATCTTTTACACATATATTGTCTCATTAAATATATATTGTTTATATATATATATATATATATATATATATTTAATTATGTATTATATTTATTTGAGGTCCCCCACTTCATAAAGGAAAGCAGTAAAGGGAAATAGAATTTTCTTCATGTTGTACAAGTCATTAGCAATGGTGCAAGGGTTAAAGTCCAGGTCTCTGTGACTTCAAGGTCAAGTCACTATCCTTTGCATAGAATGATAAATACAGAACCTCATAAATAGGCCATATGATCTAGTCAAAGAAGCCTTACCCAACCTCTAAAATATCACAATGAAGTCCATGACTGAAGAGCTTCCAGTAACATAGAGTCAACTAGTGCAGATGGGAAGATGTCTCTGTTGGACTCCTCTAATAACTTAAAAGTTCCATCTTATATACTAAATTTAAATCTTCTGTCCAGTGTGCTGGCACACACCTGTCATCCCAGTACTTGGGAGGCTGAGACAGGAAGATAGCAGGTTCCAGGACAGCTTTGGCAATCTAGTGAGACCTTTAGCAATTTGGTGAGACCCTGTTTCAGAATTAAAAATAAAAAGGGCTAGGAGCCAGGCGTGGTGGCGCACGCTTTTAATCCCAGTACTTGGGAGGCTGAGACTGAAGGATCCGGGTTCGCGGCCAGCCTCAGCTAATTAGTGAGGTTTCTGCAACTTCGTGAGACCCGGTTTCAAAATAAAGGATAAAAAATAGGGCCAGGGGTGTAGCTCGGAGGTAGAATGCCCCTGGGTTCAATCCCCAGTACCACAAAAAAAAAAAGGGGTATAGCTAGGAGTTAGAATGCCCATGGATTCAATCCTTAGTGGCAAGAAAAAAAAAAACTTAGATCTTTCTCCTTATAACTTTTAACTTTTTGATACTGTTTTTCACCCTATAAAATATATATTCCTTTATCTGAATATCATAATTTAGTTTTGAACTTGTGTGTGGGGTTTATATTGAATCCTATTAAGCAATAGTTAAAGCACTTTAGGATTACCTACTTTGACACTGAAAAAGGAATTTGATATTAAAGTCTTTCATTTCATTGAAAAATTAAAGAGCAATCTCATCTGAATGTCTTTAAAATAACAATTGAAATGTAGCTTATAATAAAATTAGACTCTCTTTTCAGGTGGGCAAATCATGAAAAACCATATCTTATTTCATTAAATTGTTGATAGAATGACTTGAGGAAGACGATTAAAGTATCACAGTAAATTTGCATTTTGACATTGCTTCTGAAATATTACATTGTTTTATTTTTCCTTTATACTTTAAAGTTCAAACACTCAAGTAAAATTTTGCTTTTTATTTCTACCAACTGTTTGAACAATAATACTGCAGATTACCATAGCGATTCAGATGTTTCTTGGCTGCAGAGAATTTGTTCCATTAGATATTTCTTAGATAAAAATGAATCTATAGCTGAGATATTTTCAGTTAAGATGACACATAGTGTCTGGGGGTAACATGATACTAGTTGCGATGAAACTGAACCTGAGTGGCCTCCTTTCTCCCTCTTTTCCTCCCTCCCTACTTTACTTCCTTCCGTATTCTCCCCTCATCCTTCTTTCCCTCCCTCCTTCCTTCTCTTCTTATATTTCTCCTTCCTCTTCCTCCTCCTACTCCTCTTCTTTGGAATAGCTTCATAGTTTAATTCGAGATCAGATCCTCTCTATTATTCTATGTCTCTTTCAATGTGTGTGAATTAAACAGAATGTAAATGTTCCTTTAAATTGATCAAGGGCTGATGTGAGGATCACTGAACAACTCTGAATTGAATGATGTCGACAGCTTCTCTGGGTACTCTCTATTAATCATTTACCTGTATAACAGAAACCTGCTGAGTCAATGCACTCAGATTTCAGCAGTTGCCAGACCTCTATTTCTCCTCAAATTTATCTTAAAGTCAGGCTACGTGTACTGTTTTGTAAGTTAAAGACTCCTCAGTATTTTTAAAATTGCTCTTCACGCCTACGGATTGGTCTGAGATGTTGTGTCCACTGACACAAAGGATGAGTTCTCTATTTCATGCATTCAGTTTTTTGAAGACTTATAATTTTTACTCTATAATATTGGTGAAATTTAATTAACCACATCTATATGTAATTTGAAAGAAATCTTTTTCTGAAGGTTGTCAACTTCATATAATACACACACACACAATGTAGGTCAAGTAAATAGTTGCATAAGTACATTTTCTACTAGAGAGTATACTTTAAAGTACTTAATCAAGCACTGATTTTTATCAAAATGGTGCTTGTACACAGCAAGAAATTCTGAGTTCTGCATACAGGCTTTAGTTTTACAATTAGTTGATATGTAAAGTTGGCCAAATCACCTAAGATTTTTGAGCCTTTGTGTATTCATCTGTAAAATCAGGCTAACAAAATCTATTCTACTTAAATCACAAGAGCATTAAGTGGATAAAGGGAGATGATAAAGTATAATTAAAGTTGCAATAACTAAGATAATGAAAAATATTATCTTTATTTCACATTGGACTCAGTTACTCAACTAAGCTTTAGTTAGCCTGACACCATGTGACAGGTGGCCATGTGCCGAAGCCACAATGTGTGTGCTGAGACCAGAGTAGTTTAATAAATGCCTGCAAGGGGGTAGGCACTAGACTTGCAGCTATGTGGCACAGCTTAATCAGACATGGCGCTTGGGCACATTACAATCCAATGAAGGAGACAGACAAAACCCATAAAATGTATTATAACAGAGGATGTGAAAAGTACAATGGAGAACAGGGAAGGAAAAGTTAATTCCAATGAAGTGTAAGAAGATGTCACAGAGAAAACTGGTTTGCACTTGAGAAATGTATTAACTGGTAACTGTTAATGATAAATTGAGAAGAGAACACATTTAGGTTAATAATCCATCTATACTACAAAAATTAGCTACATTGAAATCAGTGAATTTTTATTAAATATTAATGAAGATCTTTAAGACCGAATTTAAAAGAAAATTATGAAAGGCACACTGAAGTGTCTCCCCCGATAGCCACATGTGATTTTTCTTTATCAACTCGTCTAAAGGGTCAGAAAAGCCAACAGCTCTTTCTTGAGCTTTTCCTTGGTGCTTGGCTTTGGTAATTGTCAAAATGTCCCAAGAGGATTGATTTTGTCCCTGCTACAAGCTGGCAAGACAAGCCAACCTGGGTTGTGAGATTTTTAGCCTTTCTGCAATTAGAACTCACACATCTTCTAGACTTGACAGAGTCGGACAAGGACAAGAGCAGCAGAAATGCAATAATATTATAAGACGAGCAGTTGAAAATGCTAATCAATGGCTCTTTTCTGTTTTCCAAAGGGTTAGAGGTGTTTACCTGACACTGATTCGGAAGGATACCTTTTCTTTGTTTTGGGCATAGCACAGCCAAGGGAAGCATCTACTTTCGATAGCTGACTCTCTTCAGTACACTGGGAATTGAACCCAGAGGCATTCTACCTCTGAGCTACACCCCCAATCCCTTTTTATTTTTTATTTGGAAACAGGGTCTCACTAAGTTGCAGAGGGCTTGGCTAAGTTGCTGAGGATGGCCTTGAACCTGCAATTCTCCTGTCTCAGCCTCTCAAGTATTGGGATTACAAGCGTGTGCCGGCATGCCTGGTTCTTCAGTATACTTTTTAGCAGGATGTGCAGCCATGGTTTTAGTTATGATGGAATTATTGATAAATATGATCTCTTTCAATACCAAGCCAATGACTAAAAATTAATCACTTAGCCATATGTATACTTGAAAATGCTAAATTTAGTATGGATATAGCTCAGGGAATGTGGAAAATGGAGAAAGAAAAATAAATTATCCAAATTTCACTACAAATACTACTGATATTTTATGATGTATCCTTTTACCTTTTCCTGATATCTGATTACCTATCAGCCTGCCTACCATTTTGTTCATCTATTTTCTATAGTCTATATAATTATAGTCTACAGAACTAGTTTTGCTTATGTAATAATTAAGGTGTTGATCTTGGATTTTTATAAAATTTTAATAAATATAGGTTATTATAGTTATATATTTTCAAAGAGTTAGCATACCAGGATTTTTAATGTAATGCCATACTGTTGGATCTTTAGGATAATTCCAGGATATTTTGAACCATAAGCATACTTAATATAAAACATTTATGCATAAAGGTTTGGTGAAATATCTTGTCAAATACATTTGAACAACCTCACAGTTTTAGATTATGTAGATATAACATCAGAAAAGTTGACATTCTCAGCTTCTCTTTTATCATCCCCAGTTTCTTTCTTAATTGATAAAGAAATGGTGATCATGTATATAGCCAATCATTTTACTTGCTACCTACTCAATTTAGGAGATTATATCATCTGGAAAATCACAACTTCCTCACATGGAAATTCAGAATCATTCTACCTTCTAAGACATTTTAATATTTATTTTTTAGACATTTATTGGTGCATTGTGATTATACATCAAAATGAGGTTCAAAGTGATACAAACATACATGCGCACAGCACTTGGTGTGTTTCTCTCTGAACGTTTTGATATTTAAATAAAATAATATATGTAGCAGATCTTATTCAATAGACACTCAGTTGGTAGCTATTATCTGAATTGATCTGTAATTTGCATTTTTAAAAAAAATAATCGGGATGCAGAAGTTTCTCTGAAGTGTTTGGAGGTCATTTGGATGTATTATTGTCATTCACACATTCATGTCTTTTTCTCCATGACCATGTGGCAGTGCTAGAAGCAAGCACCATTGTGACAAGAAGGACACCAGGTCCAGGTACTGAGGTGTCCTGGGGAAAGCCTACCTACCTGGGCTATTCTTGGTCATCTCTGGTTTCAGTGGGCCCTACCAGTGGAGCACGGCTCCTTTCAGTAATTGTTCTAACATCTCACATCTCAAAACTGATGGTTACACTATTATTACTACTACCGTCACCTTAATAAGGGAGACATATCATATTCTTCACCGTGCTATATCACTTCCAACTAGGTAGTCACTTTTTGAGGGTATTTAAAGTCCAGGTCCTAGGATTAAACTTCTGCATTCAAGGCTGATCATATGAACGACAGTTTTTTTTTTCTTATTCTAATGTATGTTGTCAAACATTATTCTGGATGCTTTGTGAGGGCATTCTTCGATGAAGTTAGTATTTAAATTGGTGAACTTGAGTAAAGCAGGTTGCCCTCTGTTTCAGTCAGCATTGTCATGCTGTGGCCCAGTTCTCAGGGCTACGGGGGCTCTTGGGGTCTCCAGTGGCTGCTAGGGACACAGAGTCCTCAGAGGGTTTCCGTGTGCACTGTGCACTGTGCTAGAGTCCGGCTCATGGAGTACCACAATGGAGCCATTGATGTCTTCCCATCTGGTTACACTCCATCACCTGAATACCAAGCAGCGCCTCCTTCAGTTTTGCCAGCTTTCTATGCTATTTTGTTCAAGTATCTTCCTTCCTCTCAGTCTGATGTAGTGTTCTGTGTGTGTGTGTGTGTGTGTGTGTGTGTGTGTGTGTGTGTATCAACCAATCCTTCTCAATCCAGCCTCATCTGCTCTGGAATTTGGAATTTTTCCCTTAGATTTTTGTGAAACAAAAAAAAAAGAGACAACAAATAAGTTGCTTAATGTCTTCAACTTCTTGAACTGTTGTGAATTGTCTGTCTCCATTTGCGCTTTTGAGAGGAATATGAAACAGGAACCATAAGAAATGTGTAGTTGATCTTACCTCTGTTCTTTGTGTTACTGTAAATATAGAAAGTATTTTCTCTTCCAAAATTGATTAATTTTAGAGTAACATATTTTCTATGGTTGAACTAAAACTATCACTTACTGTTTAAACTGGGAATTTATTTAAATATTGATGCAGTTTCTTTTCTTGTTTACCTGACCATTAATCAATCTTGGCTCCAGATAAAACAAAACCATATTTACATAAATCATCTTTAATAAACTGTATAAAGCCAAGAACCATAATGGTTATAATTGTGTCTTCCCTTTTGTGTTCTCCTCCTCATCATCTTATCTCTTCTTCAACATGAAAAAACATATTCAACTACTTTGCCTTTCAGAAAACTACAGTATAGAATTAATGTGTGTTTATCTTTTAAAAGGCTTGATGCCACATACCTAGTCCAGCTGACCAGTGCTATGCATAAAAACACAAGTGTTGTAAGATTTCAGAGTGAATCACAGAAGGAAGGCGGATCTAGACGAAGGATCTGCAAACGATGGGCCACCTGATAAATCTGTCCTGCCCTGCTGCTTGTTTCTATAAATAAACATTTATTGCAACACAGCCACTCTCATTTCATTTTACCTTGTGCTGTTTCTGGATTTTTTATGTTACAGTGAAAGAAGTGAGTAGTTGCAACAGAGACAGTGTGGCTCTATTTACCATCTGACCATTTATAGAAATGTGTTCCAGCTATTGCTCTAGATCACCAACTCTGATATCTGAGCACTGTTAAGGTGGATAAGTGGAAATATGAATATCCTACTCAGTGACACTGGTAAAACAAGAGAGGGGCAAAAGTTTTTTAAAAAGTAAAATTGGAAAAAATAGACTGAGAGATATCAAAAGGAGAAATGAGGGTCAGAAATCAGAAAAAGGAAAACAATCACATATTAACTATAGGTAGTGCAGTTACGTTGTCTAATAGATCCTATAGAAACCAAAGAATCCACACTAGACATTTTCTATTTCTAGTTTAAATAATAAGCCTGCTACTGGCAATACACTTTTCAGAGGTCTTGAGAAGAAAGAGGTAATGCTAATCAATATATAAGCTTCAATTCCAGATTCTCCAATACTGTATTGATTCACTGTTTGATGAATTATGAAGTTTAACTGGAAAAAAGTATTTTTTTAAATGTTGCTATTGAGAATTTCTGGTTCCAATCAGAGCATTTCTTTTTACATATTAGATTTCTCCAGTAAAAAAAAATAGTCATTCCCAACATAGTATGTCTTCACATAAAATAGCAGACTCCAATTGGTTTTCATAAACAATTTGTGTGTGTGTGTGTGTGTGTGTGTGTGTGTGTACTGGGGATTAAACCCAAGGATATTCTACCTCTGAGCTACATCCCCAACCCCATTTTATTTTTTGTTTTGAAACAAAGTCTTGCTAGGTTGCTGAGAGTCTCACTGCATTCCTGAGGCTGTTCTGGAACCTGTGATCCTCCTGTCTCAGTCTTGCAAGTGATGGGATTACAGATGTGCCCCACCACACCCAACTTTTCAGAAACAATTTTTTTTTTTTTTGCAGTACTGGGGATGGAACTCAGGGGCATTCTACCTCTGAGCTACACCCACAGCCCTGATTTTTATTCTTTTTATTTTTGAAACAGGGTCTCACTAAGTTGCGGAGGGCCTCGCTAAGTAGCTGAGGCTGGCCGCTAACCTGGATCCTCTGGTCTCAGTTTCCCAACTACTGGGATTACAAGAGTGCAACACCATGCCCAGCTAGAAACAATTTTCAGTTAGAATCTGATATAACTTCAACAGCAGCTTCACTCAGCTCTTCTGTCATTGGAACTGCGAATGCCATTTTTAAAGTTGAACATAGATTCTCAGTTTAATTTTATCCTTAGGAAAAGGATAAACAGTGTGAGTGTATTAGAAGAAAATTTTACATAAATGTGAACAAAATGAGCTTTGATTGTTTTAATGTGCTTTTAGTGGTGCATTTGAGTCTCACATCACAATGAATATCTATCTGATGTTAACATACATACACACAGCTCTTAGTGTCCCCCCCGCATTCCCCCACCCGTGTGAAGTACCGAAAATGATTTTGGTATATTTTCACATGTACATATTGTTTATGATAGTAATTCCACTGATTCACTTCTTTCTTGCCCTTCCCCTTCCCTTGTACCACTTCCCTTGTTCCACTGAGGGTTCTCCACTCTCAACTGGAGTCACTTGTGGGTCCCCACTACTCCCTAGGTTGCACATACTAATGAAAACATATGTCCCTTCTTTTTTGTGATTGACTGATCTTGATTAACATAATGTTCTCCATATCCTTCCATTTTCTTGCAAATGATGTTATTTTGTTCTTCTTTATTGCTGAGTAGAATTCCATTGTGTGTATTTCCCACAATTTTGTAATCCACTCATCTGTTGATGGACACCTAGGTTGGTACCATAACTTAGCCACTGTGAATTGTGCTGCTATGAACATGGGTATGCATATATTACCGTAGTTTTCTAGTTTCAATCCCTTTGGTATGATACCCAGTAGTGGTATAGCCAGATCATATGGTGGATCCATTCCCAGTTTTCTGAGGAATCTCCACACTGATCTCCATAGTGGTTGAACTAGTTTGAAATCCCAACAACAGTGTAGAAGAGTCCCGATTTCCCCACATCCTTGCCATTATTGTTGTTGTTTGACTTCTTAATGATTGCCATTCTAATTGGGGTTAGATGAAATCTTAGAGTAGTTTTGATTTGCATCTCCCTGATTGCTAATGATGTTGAACATTTTTTTCATGTATCTATTGGCCATTTGTATCTCTTCTTTCGTGAAGCGTCTGTTCATTTCAGTTGCCCACTTCTTGATTGCATTATTTGTTTTCTTAGTGGAAAGTCTTTTAAGTTCTTTGTGTATCCTAAATATTAGACCTCTGTCAGAGAGATAGCTTGCAAAGATCTTTTCCCATTCCGTAGGCTTTCTCTTTAGGCTCTTGATGGTTTCCTTTGATGAGCAGAAGCTTTGTAGTTTTATGCTATCTCACTTATTAATTCTTGTTTTAATTTCCTGTGCTTTGGAGGTCTTGTTGAGGAAGTTTCTACCTGTGCCTATATGTTGGAGTGTTGGACCTATGGCTTCTTCTAATAATTTCACAGACTCTGGTCTAACTTCCAGGTCTTTAATCCTTCTCGAGTTGACTCCTGTGCAGGGTGAGAGGTAAGGATTTAGTTCCATTTTTCTACAGGTAGATAACCAGTTTTCCCAGCACCATTTTTTGAAAAGACTGTCCTTTCTCCAACGTATGTGTTTAGCACCTTTGTCAAAAATCAATTGACTATAAGTTTGTGAACTTGTTTCTGTATCTTCTATTCTGTTCCACTGGTCTATGTGTCTGTTTTTGTGCCAAGACCATGCTGATTTTATTACTATAGCTCTGTAGTACAATTTGAAGTCAGGAATTGTTATGCCTCCTGCATGGTTCTTATTGCTGAGAATTGCTTTGGCTATTCTGGGTCTTTTGTTTCTCCATATAAAATTAATGATGGATTTTTCTAGATCTGTGAAAAATGATGTCGGTATTTTGATAGGGATTGCATTGATTCTGTAGATCATTTTTGGGAGAATGGCCATTTTGATAATATTTATTCTGCCTATCCAAGAGCAGGGGAGATTTTCCATCTTCTAAGATCTTCGATTTCTTTCTTCAGTGTTCTATAGTTTTCATTATAGAGGTCTTTTACCTCTTTGGTTAAGTTTATTCCTAGGTATTTGATTGGTTTTGAAGTTATTGTGAATGGAATAGTTTTCTGGATTTCTTTCTCAGTGGATTCATGGTTGGCATATATGAAAACTACTGATTTTTTTAGGTTGATCTTGTATCCAGATACTTTGCTGAATTTATTAATCAGCTCTAGTAGGTTTTTGGTTGAGTTCTCTGGGTCTTCTAGATACAGGATCATATCATCTGTGTGATAGTCAATCTAGTTTGTCAACTTGACCTGATCATGACACACCCAAGATCATGTGACGTTGGGTTTGTAACAGCAGATTAAACAGAAAGTCCTGCCCTGAATGTAGGCAGCAGGATTCTGATAGGTGCAGGACTTAGATAAAAGAGGGAGAAGCCGCATAGAGCGCTCGCGACTCTTTTCGAAGAAAACGCATCTGCTCTCGCCTGAGATCGTCGGCTTCCGGCTCATAGAACTGGAATTTCGCCGTTTCTCTGAAGAGCTTCTTGATCTTCTGCTCTCGTCTGAGATCGTTGGCCTCCAGCCCTTCGAAATGAAACTTCACCATCGTTTCTCGGAAGAGCTTCCTGATCTTCACATCTTGGACTGGGACTGAATTAGTGGTTGCTCCGATCCTAAGATTCCAGCTCTTAGACTGCTCAACCAGCTACTGGTTCCTCTGACTCTCCACGTGCAGTCAGAACTTGGGACTACATTGCTTCAAACTGTAAGCCCATCTGATAAATCCCTTTTTCAAATATACTCATTCTGTGAATTCTGTTAATCTAGTGAACCCTGTCCAATACAATCTGCAAATAAAGATAGTTTTAATTCTTTTTTTCTATTTGAATTCCTTTGATATCCTTCTCTTTTCTTATTGCTCTAGCAAGAGTTTCAAGGACTATATTGAAAAGGAGTGGTGATAGTGGGCAACCTTGTCTTGTTGCTGTTTTTTTTTTTTTGCGGTACCGGGGATTGAATGCAGGGGAGTTCTACCTCTGTGCTACGCCCCGGGCCCTATTTTTTATACTTTATTTTGAAACTGGGTCTCACGAAGTTGCGGAGGGCCTCACTAAGAGGAGAGAGAGAGAGAGAGAAAGAAAAAAAGAGAGAGAGAGAGAGAGAGTGACAGACAGCGAGAGAGCTGAGGCTGGCCGCGAACCTGGATCCTCCGGTCTCCGCCTCCCAAAGTACTGGGATTACAAGCGTGCGCCACCACGCCTGGTGCTTGTTGCTGTTTTTAAGGGGAATTCAGGCAATTTTTCCCATTCCATATTATGTTGGCTTTGTGTTTCTTATATATTGACTTCATGATGTTGAGGTATGTCCCTTCTATTCTGATTTTCTGTAGCGTTCTTAACATGAATGGGTGTCGAATTTTGTCAAATGCTTTTTCCGCATCTATTGAAATGATCATGTGATTATTGTTTTGCATATGTTGAACCAGCCTTACTTTCCTGGGATAAAACCAACTTAGTCATGGTGTATGATTTTCTCAATATGTTTTTGAATGCACATGGCTAGTATTTTATTTATTATTTTTGCGTCTATGTTCATTAATGATATTGGTCTATAATTCTCTTTTCTTGAGGTATCTTTGTTTGGCTTTGGTATTAATGTGATGTTGACCTCATAAAAGGAATTTGGAAGGATTCCATCTCTTTCAGTTTCACAGAATAGTTTGTGCAGTATTGGTTTTAGTTCTTCTGTAAAGGTTTTGTAGAATTCAGCTGGAAAATCTGGGCTTTTCTTTGATGGCATACTTTTTATTGCTGTTTCTATCTCTGTGATTGCTATTGGTAGATTCAGGTTTTTTATATCCTTTTGGTTCAATTTAGGTAGGTTGTATGTGTCTAGAAATCTTTCGATTTCTTCCATGTTTTCCATTTTATTGGAATATAAGTTTTCAAAGTAGTTTCTTATGATCCTCTGGATTTCTCCACTATCTGTGGTGATATCCCCTTTTTCATTTCTGATTTTGGTAATTTGGGTTGATTCTCTCCTTCTTTTGATTACATTAGCTAGTGGTTTGTCAATCTTGTTAATCTTCTCAAAGAACCAGCTTCTTGTTTTGTTGATTCTTTGTATTGTTTTTTTTAATTCTCTATTTAATTAATTTCTGCTCTGATTTTAGTTATCTCCTGCCTCCTACTGGCTTTGGGACTCGACTGTTCCTGTTTTTCAAGATCCTTGAGGTGTGTCATTAGGTTATTTATTTGGATGTCTTCTGTTTTTCTTATGTGGGCACTCAGTACAATAAATTTTCCTCTTCACATTGCCTTCAAAGTGTCCCATAGATTATGTTATGTCATGTCTCTGTTTTCATTTAATTACAGGGATTTTTTTATTTCTCCCCTCATTTCTTTTCTGATCCATTCCTCATTCAGAAGTGTATCATTCAGTCTCCATGTACTAATGTGATTACTTTTAGTCTTCCTATTGTTAATTTCCAGTTTCATTCCGTTGTGATCTGAGAATATGCAGGAAATTATATCACATCTTTTGAATTTGCTTATGCTTGCTTTGTGACCCAGTATGTGGTCTATTTTGGAGAATGTTCTGCGGACAGCTGAGAAAAATGTGTATTCAGGTGTTGCTGGTTGAAATAATCTGTATGTGTCTATTAGATCCATCTGGTCTATGGTTTGCTTTAGGTCTGAACAATTCATCTTTTGTCTGGAGGATCGATTTAGTGGCGTGAGTGGTGTGTTGAAGTCTCCCAATATTATTGTGTTTGGGTCTATATGGGACCTGATGTCTCGAAGACTTTGTTTTATGAATGTGGGTGCGCCCACATTTGGGACATACATGTTTACTATTATTATTTCTTCTTGTTGGATTGTACCTTTTATTCATAAGAAGTGACCCATTTTGTCTCTTCTGATGTGTTTTAGCTTAAAGTCTGTTTTGTCAGATATAAGCATTGCTACCCCTGCTTGTTTTCGATCTCTGTTTGCTTGGTAAATCTTTTTCCATTCTTTTACCTTTAGTGTATGAGTATCTTTGGCTAGAAGGTGAGTTTCTTGTAAGCAGCATATAGTTGGGTTATTCTTTTTAATCCACATTGCCAGTCTATGCCTTTTAATTGGGGAGTTGAGTCCCTTGACATTCAATGTTATTACTGAGATATGATTTTTATTTCCTGTCATTTTTAGTTCTGTTTTCTGTTTGCTGTAGTGACAAATCTCCTGGTTTAGTTGCCTACCTGATGGAGTTCACCTCTCCTGTGGTTCTGAAAATTGCTTGTTTTCCCTTCTTTGTGATTTATTTCTTTTAGGATTTTCTCCAGTGTTGGCTTGGTCCTCATGAATTCTTTAAGTGTTTGTTTATCATGGAACATTTTTATTTCTCCATCAATTTTAAATGATAGCTTTGCTGGATATATCAGTCTTGGTTGGAAGTTGTTTTCTTCCAGGGTCCAGAGTACTTCATACCAATCCATCCTGGCATTCCTGACTTGGGTTGAGAAGTCTGGGGTGATTTTCATTGTTTTGCCCCTGTATGTCACACTTTCTTTTGCTCCTGCTGCTTTTAGGATTCTTTCTTTGGCCTCTACATTCGACATTTTAATTATTACGTGGCATAGTGAGGTCCTTCTTTGGTCCTATCTTAACGGTGTTCTATATGTCTCCTGTATGTGAATGTCCAAGTCCTTTTCTATATTCGGAAAATTCTCTGAAATTATTTCTTTGAAGAGATTTCTTGTACCCTTGGTCTGTGTTTCTAATCCTTCTTCGATGCCTTTTATCCTTAGATTAGGACGTCTTGTATTGTCCTGTTTTTCTTGCATGGCCAGAGTGTGTTGTTGTAATATCTTATGCTTATCGTTGACTGTGTTTTCAGTTTTGAATGAACTGTCTTCCAGGGGTGATACCCTGTTTTCCATGTGGTCGAGCCTACTAGAGTTGGTTTTTATTGCAGTCTTTAATTCGTTTATTAACTCCTTCATTTCATTCAGTGTTTCTAATTCTTTCTTAGAGCCTCAACTTCCTCCTTCATCTCCTCTATTCTTTCTTTGAGGCCTTTCATCATTCTGAAGATCAAAATTCTGAATTCTCCATCTTGCATTTCTTGTAGGTCAGTATTAGTAATCTCACTTGATGCATTGTGTTTCTTGTTTTTTCACTATTCCTCATTCTTGTATTTTTGGTGTTTTCAATTTTGTGTTTCTGTTGCCTTTGCATCATCTTCCTTTCTATGTATAAGACCTCTTTATGGTCCCTGTAGACCCAAGTGGGTCAGTGCACTGCAGGCTGTGGTTCCCTCTCGTCTGGTTGACTGGGGCATGGTGTGTGTGTGTGGGGGGCACGCAGGTTCAGGAGCTTAGGTTTTGGCACATGAGGCGCACTTCGAGGCGCGATGTTGGATGAGGGCTCCGAGGCACGGGTAATGGTGCTGGAAGGTGCCCGGTCTTCCAGGCGCGGGTGCTGATGGTCGCTCGGGCCCCAAGTAGTACACCCATTCTCCAATCTCCGGAGACGTCGCCGGATGTTGCCTGGGCTTGATGCGTGGTGCTGAGTATCTCACGCAGGCCCGTGGGTGGTGTGAACTCTGGGTATAGGTTGGTGGTGCCTGAGGGTGCATGGGCTCTGAGGCATGGCACTGAGGATTGCACGCGGGCCCCCATGATGTGCGCAGGCTCCTGGAACTCGTGTGGAGGCGCTGATGCATGCCCTGGCTCTGAGGCGGCGTGGAGGGTTACGTGGGTCTCAAGTGGCAGCACTGGAGGGTATCTGGGCTCTGAAGTATGGCACAGGGGCTCCCGTGCATGTGAGAGAAGTGAGGCTCTGGGTCTTGGATAGTAGCACCAGAGGGCATGGGGGTAAGAGGTGGGGCTTGGAGGGCCGCCCAGGTCTCGGCCTGGTGGCACAGGATGTCATGGCTGCCCTAGGCGGGGCGCTGCTGGTCACCCTGGTCACAAGGGCACGGCTGACTTAGGCGGGGCGCGGGGGGGGGCTGGTTGCACGAATGGCGCGGCTGGCCACCTAGGTTGCACAGGATGGCATGGCTGGCCTAGGTGGGGCGTGGCTGGCTTCCCTGGTCATGTGGGATGCGGCTGGCGGAGGCGGGGCTGGGGGGTGCCCGGGTCTTGGCTGGTGCAGGGCTCTGATGCAGCATGCCAGGGATCATGAGGGCTCATAGTGCAGTGGGGTGGAGGTGCATGGCTGTGGCAGGAGCCCGGTCTAGGGTGGCCTTTGAAGGGTATTCATGATCTGCTGCTGTGATGGCCACACCACTCACAGAATTCCTTACTGATCCTGCCGACACGGGATTGCAGTTTTCTGTGGGAATCTGTAGTGGATAGACTCTGTCTGTGTAGTCGTACTCGGGTTACTGGATTTTGGGTTTTGGTTCTTTGTGCGATGTTGTTTAGTTCTGAGCCCCCTGAGGCCATTCTGAGATGATTTTGAGACAGGCTCATTCAGGGGCTCCTATTCTGTTGCCATCTTGAATCTTCCTCTTCATGAGCTTTGATTTTAAAAACTATAGTGAGATACTTCCACCTAGGAAAATAGTTTTCAGAGGATCACGTTTTCCTGAAAGGTAATTTTGTTAATAGACAGTCCTATGTAAATTAGAGGGGATAGTGTGATGAGGTAGAGGATGGACAAGTTGAAAGTAGTTCTTTCTTATCATATAGTAATTGGCAGTGGGTGGGCCACTATGGTGTAATTCCTCAAGCATAAAGTCAATTGTGTCATTTTATAAGGTTTATTTATTTATTTATTTATTTGCAGTACCGGGGATTGAACCCAGGGGCGTTTTACCTCCTAGCTACACCCCCCGGCCCTATTTTTTTTTATACTTTATTTTGAAGCTGGGTCTCACAAAGTTGCGGAGGCCTCACTAAGTAGCTGAGGCTGGCCGCAAACCTGGATCCTCCGGTCTCCACCTCCCAAGTACTGGGATTACAAGCGTGGGCCACCACGTCCGGCCTATTTTTTGTTTTTGTGGTTTTTTTTTTTTTTTTTTTTCTGGGGATTGAACCCAAGGCCTCCTGCATGCTAGGAAAGTACTTTATCACTGGGCTACATTTCCAGCCCTATTTTAAAAGTATGTTTGTAACAAGGAAAGCAATTTATGAAAAGCATTTATCACAGAACATACCATACAATAAATCATATATCACATTTATTTGATTTTATTATTTTTAAAGTATTATGTATGTCTTTGCAACAGGAAACTGAATACAACAAAAATGTTTGCTGGTTTTTGTGTGTGTGTGATGCCTTTAGAATTATTAAACAAAGGTGTGATACAAAGGTGTGGGTTGGGGCAAGGGAGGATGTTTCTCCTGAAGCCTCCAAAATACATGTTTAACATTCTGAGTAGAAATGGCATTCATAGACCACTTTCTACTGTATTAGAGTAACAGTGGCTAGACATTTTTCCACAGTGAACAAGCAAAGCATGAGACAAGATAGACATGACAACCATTTTTAGACACTGACAACTGAAAGCTCAGGACCCTGATCCCTAAGCGTAGGGATACATGGAGAACTTGGACGGACTGCTCCATGATGCTGCAGAGGAGGAAAGATTCAGCACAAAGTCAAAGAGAGAGGGCACCAGTCAGCGAGGCAAGAGGGATGCAACCTGCCGGGAAGAGTGCTGAAGATAACAGGGCAGAGCAGAGAAAGTGCTCTTGGACCTGTTCTGTGTGCAACAACAACAACAACAACAAAATCACTAGACATAGGAAATAAAATAATGAATCATAATTGTTATGTTTAGATTTAGAATATCCCTCAGACCTCCTGTTGTAGACAAGCCAGCCATTTTGGAGCCAGGGATCGTGGCCTCAGGGACTATATATATGTCCCTCCCCCGCACTTCCAGTTTCCATGATGTGAGAGCAGTCTTTCTGCTCATCCTCTCTCTCTGCTTCCCATTGCCACGCCCTGAGCTCTGCAGACTTCACTGGGCCCGACATTGACTGAAACCCCTGAAGCCTCCAGAACTGTGAGCAAATAAACCTTCCTTCCTCTAAGTTATGATTGTCAGGTATCTGGGGTCATGGCAGAGAGAATGCTGACCGAAACCATCACCAAGAGTCACTTCCTGAATGAAACTCTTCTGTGACTTCCTGATTCTGTAAAAATATTCCAATCTCCTAATACTGACTTACTCATAGCTTTGAATAATCCTCCCTGATAACTTGCATCGCCAACCTCATCCCTGACCAGTACAAAATGTCCATGCTCCCTTCCCTACTTCAAACACACTAAAGGGATTTCAGGTCTTCCAATGCCCATTCCTTTTTTCCCGACTCCAGGTTTTTGAACATCCTCTTTCCTCTGCCAGGATCTCTGGTCACCCTTTTATGGTTATCTTACTAAATCCTACTCTTCTTTCAGCTTTCAGTTTTATTCTATTTTATTTTTATTGGTGCATTGTACATATACATTGTAATAGGGTTTGGGGTGATAGAAACACACATGCACACGGCATTTGTTGTGTTTCCCACCAAGTCTTACCTCTCCCTCCTCTACTCCATACATAATATTAAAATTGGTACTGATAACTTCATATATGAACATAGGGTTATTTGAACAGTTTCCTTTACCAAATCTGCCCTTTCGCCTCCCCACTTCCCTTCACAAATCCCCTTCTACTATTCTTCTAGTATCTCCCTTATTTATTTGATAACCTTTTTGTTTACCAATTTCTCTCTAGCATCCACATATAAGTGAAAACCTGTAGTCCTTTACTTTCTGGGACTGACTAAGCTCTCAGTTTTAACATCAGTTCTTTGGGAAGTGCTTTTACAGTAATCCTGATTATTATTCCCTGGTCTGAATTTCCAGAGCTTACTTGCTTTGCCTTTCTTAGCCCACTTCACAGTTAATGTAAAGTATCCTGTCCTCACTCTGGCCAGCGAGCTCCAGGAGCTCAGAGCCTTGTGCTCTGTTGCCCACAGTAGGGCGGCTGGCACAGAATAGGCTCTTGGGAAATGTCACGTGACATGAATTCACGAACAAGCTCAGGGGCAGAAATAACTCTTGAGCAGGGAGACACTTCTTCCTCTGACCTTTTAGAAAACACATTAGAAAGGGAAGATGTGGATAAGATAATTAAGGCGGCTCTTGTAATTTTTCAGGCAATAAATTAAAAGATGTTGGTACTTGATTGCAACATGATAAGAATGGGGCTATTTCTTTTAATAATGGTTCATAAGCATACTTCCTCAGAGACTAATCACCTCTACATGTATTTGGCTGATGCTTAAATTCTTTTGGACACTTCTGTACCAGTGACACCTCTTAATATTAGTTATCACTGCTTCTCACCAGCTTTAAAACAAAGCCTCATTTTTACATTTAGTACCACCTGTTTAGAATATCTATATTACCTGTAAAAGACCTCGGGTATTTACGCAATTTAAATAGTATGAAAATAGAAGGCATATAGAAGTTTAAGAGAAAGATCAGACTATAAACTAATATCTCAGAAATATTTGCAAAGAAAGATCTTTCCTTGGATTTCCTGCAAACAAAAAAAAATTTTTTTTTGCAGTACCTGGGATTGAACCCAGGGGTGTTCTACCTCTGAGCTACACCCCCCAGCCCTATTTTTTTATACTTTATTTTGAAACCGGGTCTCACGAAGTTGCGGAGGGCCTCACTAGGTAGGTAGGTAGAGAGAGAGAGAGAGAGAGAGAGATCTGAGGCTGGCCGCGAACCCGGATCCTCCGGTCTCCAGCTCCCAAAGTACTGGGATTACAAGTGTACGCCACCACGCCCGGCCAAACAATATTTTTGATTGAATGATTTGGAGAGAAAATAGTTGAGAGTTTGAAAAAATCACATTATTTCCTCCATTTAATGATACACAATTATGTAAGTCTGGAATTCAGCAGTAGACTAGATTTAAATCTGAGATTCATGACCTCACAGATTGTAAGGATCCCTTGGTGTGCCATTGCTTTGTTTATAAGTAAATGTCTTGGGAGAACTTTTGGATTAAGGCATAAACAAATATAAACAAATTACTAATTTATCTGCTTTTTCAATGAAATAAGGGAATGTTACCCCCCAGTGGAAGATTTTTTTTTTAGCTCTTGTTCTAATGTGTGCTTATGGATACAGATCAAGAAAGTATTTTTGGTGAGATCCAGTACATGGATCTCATATGTTTAACTTTGTTTATTGATTATTGTGTTTTAATTTTTAGAAATCAGAAATATTTTGAAAGAAAAGTTTTATTGGCACTTTCCCACTTTTTTTTTGTTTGTTTGTTTTTTTTTTTTTCGGTACCGGGGATTGAACACAGGGGCGTTCTACCTCCGTGCTGCACCCCCGGCCCTATTTTTTATACTTTATTTTGAAACCGGGTCTCACGAAGTTGCGGAGGGCCTCACTAGGTAGAGAGAGTGAGACAGAGACAGGGAGGGAGAGAGAGACAGAGAGAGAGAGCTGAGGCTGGCAGCGAACCCGGATCCTCCGGTCTCCGCCTCCCAAAGTACTGGGATTACAAGCGTGCGCCACCACGCCCGGCTACTTTCCCACTTATACTAAAAATCAAAGAATAACATGATTTTCATCAGACTTATACATCTCAAGATTAAATGGAGAAAGTATGGTTAGAAATATATTTATGTAGTTAAATAGTCCATCTTGATAGTTTTGGAAAACCCTAAAATTCAAATAAACATTTTTTAGGAGGTTTACTGGCAGTGAGCCAAATGTTAGGGCTATTTCTTACATGCAAATACTTTATCATAATTCATCATAAGATTCTTGTGGGAGCCCCTTTCATTCAACATAGTATTGCTGACAGCTATATATAAATTAATTGAATTTCCCATTAAATATGCAACATATTACTGACCCTACAAGACCTTTAATTGGCTAAGATAACTTATAATTTTATAAAATGTATAAAATTCACAAATTAAGAGAAGCATTTATTGAATCTATTTTAAAATTTGCGTCTATGTGTAATTAACTTTTAAAAAATATTGGTTTATTGTAATTATAGATTCATAATGATGCATTCATATATGCACATAACATTATTTGATATGTTTCCTTCCCCAAACCATCTCTTTCCCTTATTCCTCCCTCCCCTGATTCTCTTCTATTACTTTACTGGTCTCTCCCCTCATTTTCTTTTCTTGAGGGCCCTTTTCTTTCTTGTTTCCTCTCTAGTGTCCACATAATGAGAAAAACATGCAGCCCTTGATTTCCTGAGTCTGGCTGCTCTCGCTTAGCCTGCTGTCCAGTTCCGCCCAATTTTCCTGCAATGGTGAAATTAGCTTTAAACAAGTTGTACAAATACAGTTTCTCAATACAGCTGGCTTCAACTTTTAGGATTTATTTTGAATGTACAATTTTTAATAAAGCTTTGTGTAACCCAATGGAGTCTAAATTTTTTATTCCAAGTATTTTTAGAATAATCTTAAACTTAAAAAACTGTTGCAAGTAAAGAACAAGTTAATTGTTTTCCAAAACAGTAGAAAGGATGCTGCCAATCTGATATCCTAACACCTTTGAAAGCTTTGAGTGCATTTCCTAAAAACAAAAATGTTCTCTGCATAACCACAATAGTATGACAAATTAGGAAAACAACATTGGTACATTTCTACCATGTAATCATGCCCATTGAAGTCTCGCCATTTTCTCAATAGAGGTAAAAGCTCTAATTCAGAACCAAGCCTTTCATTTAGTTGTCATCTCTTTAGTCTTTTTCAGTCTGGAAGAGTTCCTGAGTTTTTCTTTGCTTTTTTTTAATATTCTTGAAAACTACAGGCCAGTTATTTTGTAAAATGTTGTCAATTTTGATTTGTTTGTTGCTTCCTTGAGATTAGATTCCTTTTGTCCATCTTTGGGAGGGATATAATGCACACGGCGCTCTGTGCTCATGGTGCAAAAGTAGCACACATTTCGATTTGTCCCATTTCTGATAAGGTTCATCTTGCTTGCTTGATTTAGGTGCTGTCTGACTGTCTTCTCTCTGAATTCATTCCTTCATTTTCATTTGTTATTATAGGTATTTTTTTAAAATTAGTCTTGATTTAATCAATGATACGTTATTATGACTCATAACGTAATAGATTTGTTTCTATCGATTGTTGTTACCATGAGGTTATTATATTAACTTGGATTTTGTGATCTCCCGCCTCACCTCACGTCTCCCTCTCCCCCCTCTCCCTTGCCTTTAATTGCCACCCACTCTCCCTGCCAGGGGTTCTCAGTGTCTGCTCTCCCAGTAAAATCTCTCTCCCCATTCTCTGAACCCCCTTTCCCCAGACTAGGGTCAAAGCCCTTCTGTGAGCCCCCAGAAGACCCTGCGCTGCCCTTCTCAGAGCATCTATCACACCATATTGTAATCATTTGTGGGACTCCTGGTGACCACTAGTTCGATAAGGAACTCTATGTCTCTTTCTTTGGAGAGGGTTTGGCTCTGTTGCCCAGGCTGGCCTGGAACTCCTGGGCTCAAGCGATCCTCTTGCCTCAGCTTCCTGAGTAGCTGGGACTACAGGCATGCCAGGCTAGGAGCCTGTATCTTTTTTTTTTAACTTTTTATGTTCATTTATTGGTGCATTGTAATTATACATTTTGATATATGTCAGGGTACGAACATCATACATGCACACATTGCACATTTAGCCCTCCCTTCAATCCCACCCTATTCCCTCCCCCTTCCCTCCCTTTCATGCTCCGGATAGTGATTGAGTCTTATAGGTTTGTGTATGTACATCGTGTGCTATAGTGTGTTTCCCTCCACTCCCCTCCCAACTCCCTCAGTTAGGTCACCTTCTTTGTCCATCTAAAGATTTCTTTTTCTTCCCTTCTAAGTCCCTTCTACATCCCATTCTATCTAGCTCCCACAGATTAGGGGGAACATCCGATTTTTTACTCTTAGTGACTTACTAATATCGCTTAGCATGATGTTCTCTAGTGCTCTCCATTTCCCTGCAAATGATGTGATTTTGTTCTTCTTTGTGGCTGCGTAAAATTCCATTGTGTACATATCCCATAGTTTTGTGATCCATTCATCTGTTGATGGACACCTTGGCTGGTTCCAAAGTTAGGCAATTGTGAATTGTGCTGCTATAAACATAGATACGCATGCATTAGTCTGGTAATTAGGTTTTAGTTCTTTGGGGTAGATGCCTAGAAGTGGTATTACTGGGTCATATGGTCACTGTTGGTGGAATTGCATATTAGTGCAACCGCTTTGGAAAACAGTGTGGAGGATCCTCAGAAGAATGGGAATAGGTATTTTGAAACTGGGCAACTACTCTGCTCCTTACCAAATGTTGTTAATTTAATTATATTTTCATAGATGTTTTTAAAATTTAATGTATTTTCATTTGTATTTATGCTCCAATTATCCCAGATTTAGTCAAAGAGAGTCCTTCAGACTGGCTTTTCTATAATTCTGACATGTCCCCATTATTTTATGAGTACTTGTTTGGTTTGTTCTTTGACAAAAAGTATCAGCTTGTCTTGAACTTCCCTACTCCATCCCCGGATTCAGTCATTTTGCCAAAGAATCAGTTTTTTTTTTCAAGAAAAGGAGGTGTGTCAAAGCCAAGGTCTGGTGCTCTGAGTCCTCAAGGCGATTGAGGAAGAGGGTTGGCGCTTTAGGTCCTCAGTGGTCAGAGCTAGGGCTGTATGTATATATACACACAGGCTAACATTTTTACTTCTCTTCAAGATTTTGTTTGTTTATTTCTTTATAGTTTACCTAGTCTGGGCTCTGACTTTCCATACCTGATTGCCCCTCCCATACGGATGCCCTCCTTACCTCATTTGGGCCAAACAACTTGTGCCAACTGACATCTGCAAATGGATTCCTTATTCACACCTTGCAGATGACCTCCATACAGACACAACATCAGGCCACCACTGTGTGAGAGACTTCTCTTTACCTTCCATACAAATTGACTTTAGGATTGAATTATTCGAGAAGAGGAGAGAAGAGACTGGAGAAAAGGAACAGGAAGTGTTATTTTAGGTACTCTGAGAGATCAATAGAAAGACAAGATTAAGTATACAAAAGCATATTGGAGGAAATGCCTGTGAGAGAAGATGGGTAAGGAGCCAGGAAAGACTGGGAGAACCATGAGATCATGATCATGTAGGTCTGGACGTAAGTGAATGAGGGAAGGAAGAAGGTTTGATAGAAACTTCTTGGACCATTCAAGTCCACGGGAAATTCCATAGGGCTGTCTGGGCATCCTTATGCTGAGGTAGCTTATTAGAGGAGCCTTGTGTTGCCAGGCATCAGCAGCATTAGTAACCTGGCAGCGCTCAATTGTCTGAAATGGGAGAGGCATGGGAGAGGCATGGCTTTGTCATAAATAGGTGAAGGATTTCAAACTGCAGCAGCTGGGGCTATCTTACAGCTATGCAGTTGGAGGTCTTGAGAGGCACATTCTCATAGCAATTGTGTGTGTGTGTGTGTGTGTGTGTGTGTGTGTGTGTGTTATACGCAGACCCTTTGTCCCGGAGAGACCACCAGGAGACCAAGCAATATGCAACCACAGAAGAGCCTTTATTCAAGCTTAAGCTTGGGTGCCTGTCATAAACTGACACAGCAGTTCAGTACGGGAACCCTGAGCACGTTTTTCCTTCAGTTTTTATAATTCTTAAACAATGAGCCTCAGTTTCCCTTTGCTAATTGGACAGTCCCACGTGGGGTTTCTCTGACCTTTACAATGGTTGGTTATAGATACAGTTGATCATCACAGACTGGTTAGACATTTGCTGTCCCTGTCTATATTGGAAGATGTTTTCCCTAACTTTCCAGACTGTTACAGTAATAGTAACCACAATAACCATTAATCTATAGAAGGCCATCTTGACCTCAGTCAGGAGGGTCCCAAGTAAGGATGTTTTGTTTTCCCAACAGATGTTTGAGTCAGGGGGTTTTTACCAAGGACATCCTGTTATTTCAGCAAAGGCCTGAGTCAGACTTGAGAGCAATTTTGCTTTAACTGTTTAAGTGCCTTTACATATGTGTGTTTTGGGGGGCAAAACATTTTGATGATATAATTTTTTATAATTTCTCTATTTAAAGAAATTTTTATTAAAAATAAAACCAAAATACCATATAAATATAAATATTTTAGATTTTTATACATTTGGCCCTATAACAAAAGATTGCATTTAAATTTATTAGTGATAATCATCATAGGTAATTAAAAGTTACAGGGTTATTTTTATGATTATTAGTTATGTTAAAGTTTTGTTTTAAACACATTGTCCAAAATATTGATGAGTTAAACATGATAAAAGTATACTTCTCTTCCAACTAAAAAGTCTGGTTCTGACAAGATGGCTTTGGCCCCTGAAGTCATTGGCCTTCTTTTTGTTTTCTATTTAGTATTTTACTGGATTTGTACCTCATCTTCTTGTCCAACCCAAGTTATTAAAGAAGTTCTCTATTTTATTCTGGAAGTTTCATGGTTTTAGATGGTACATTCGAAGTCATTTGGGGGTGGGAGTGGTGGCATAAGGTAAGGGTCATACGGATAGATATTCAATTGTTTTAGCAACATTCTCTGAAAGGACTTGTCTCTATCATAGAGTTTCTGTCTCGGTTTGCTTAGGATGTCTTAAAAAGATATCACAAATTATATGGCTTAATCCACAAAAAATCACTTTCTCAGAGTTCCAGAGGCAGGAAAGTCCAGCATTGAGAGCCAGCAGAGCTTGACCTTGGTGAGGGCTCACATCCTGGTGTGTAGACAGCTGCCTGCTCACTGAGTCCTCACGTGGTGGATGAAGGGCTCTGGTATCTCTTCCTCTTCTCAGAAGGAAAACCACCAAGTGACTGGTTTAGGGCCTCACCTGTATGAACTCCTTCAGATTGTATCACTCCCACACAGGCCCCACCTCCAAACACCTTCACATTAAGGGTTAGAATATATCCCAACAAAATGTATGAATTTCAATTCACAGCAGTTCCCTTTGATGTAATTAATAATATACATAGGAGGTCTGTTTTGGACTTTCTATTTTGTACTGTTATTCCTTAATGTAATGCTACATTGTCTTAATAGTAAAAGGCTTAATGTTATGCCTTGGAATCAGGCTGTGTAACTCCCTATGCTTTATGTTTCAAGGTTATTTTGGATATTTTAAATTTTTTTGATTCCATATAAATTTTACAATCAGTTTCTACAAAATAGTGTTCAGCAATTTTGATTGTGTTGTAGTTCATCTGAATATGGAGCTCAGAAAAATTAGTTTCATAACAATATTGAGTGATCCGATTCTTGAATATGGATTATATATCCATTTATTTAAGATTATCTTTAACTTCTCTCATCAATATTTTATAATTTTCACTGGAATGTTCTTAGACATGTTTTATTAAATTTACACTCAAGTATATATTTTTCTACTATTATAAATGGTATCTTAAAAGCTTCAATTTCAACTCAACAGTTGCTACTACACAGAAATAAAATTGATATTTGCATGTTGGATATATATCCAAAAATCTTCCTAAATTAATTTAATCATTTATTATAGTTTTGTGGTTTTCTTTGGATCCTTTATTCCATATTTTCTCCTTTTATCTTGCTTTTTTTATTCATTGACTACTTTTTAAATTACTTTTTATCTCCATTATTGGATTTTTAGTTATATTTCTGTTTTTTTTAACATGCTTTTATTGGTGCATTGGAGTCTCACATCACAATGAATATCTATTTGATACTAACATACATGCACACAGCTCTTAGTGTTCCCCCCCCGCCTCCCCCCACCCATATGAAGTACTGAGAATGATGTTGGTATATTCTCACATGGGTATATTCTCACGGGGCACGGAGGGCTGCCCGGGTCATGCGGGTGGGGGCCAGAGTCCGAGATGGGGTGCGGTGGGCAGCCCAGGTCTTGGCTGGCATAGGGGTCCCATGCATGGTTGATGGAATCTCATGGGCTCATAGTACGGTGGGGGCGAGGTGCCCGGCTAGGGCAGCCTTTGAAGGGTATTCACGATCTGCTGCTGGGATGGCCCCACCACTCATAGAGTTCTGCTCCGGTTCCTTGCCCCCATTTGCTGGTGGGGGGGAGGCTATTAGCCCTGGCTACAGGGTTCGGGGGAAAATGGCTCCTTATTGACCTTGCTGACATGGGATTGCAGTTTTCTGTGGGATTCTGTAGCTGGTAGACTCTGTGTCTGTATAGTCATACTCGGGTTACTGGATATTGGGTTTTGGTTATTCTATGGCTATGCGATGTTGTTCAGTTCTGAGCCCCTGAGGTGATTTCGAGACAAATTTTGAGACAGGCTCGTTCAGGGGCTCCTATTCCATCGCCATCTTGGATCAACTCCCTATACTTCTGTTTTTAAAATAAAACTTTGGTGGTTTCTTCAAACAGTACAATAAGTTTTTTTAAATTATTACAAAGAATTTAAAATAATATTATACCACTTCCAATGTGTTATAACAATCTCACAATACTATAGTTCCACTCGCTCCTCTTGTTCTTTGTGTTTTAAGGATAATTATTTTTCTGTATAGTGAATTCTAAGCTGACATGTTTAAAAATTTCATAATTTTAAAGGTACCATCTCAGTATTTTTTGGCTTTCATAGATTGAAACCGGAGTTATGCTGTTGTTCTTTCTTCTTCTCCTTCCTTAGTGTTCCCTTTACTCTGGTTGATTAAATAAAACTGACCACATTACTGTTTTACAGGAATTTAATAATGATGTTTCTTAGTGTGGGTTTTCTGGTATCTCTTTTAAATAGGAATTGAACTTCTTGGATTGATGTCTTTATAAAGGGGAAATCTGCACACAGATCCACACATAGGGAGAATGCCATGTTAAATTAATGGCAGAAATTGGGGTGATGCAACAGAAGCTAAGGAATGCCCGTCAGAGTGTAGAACCCAAGGAGCTAGAAGAGAGGCATCACATGGGATTTTCTCTCAGAGCCATCCAAGGATCCAAGCCTGTCAACACCTTCACCTCTGACCTCAAGCCCTCTGACCTCAAGTCCTCTGACCATGACACAACGAACTTCTGCTGTTGTAAGGGCTCAAGTATGTGGCACTTTAACAGCAGCTCTAGCAAACTAAGACAGGTAGGTTTTTCTTTTGTATCATGTTTGTAAAATATGTGGACAGTATCGCTTCCAATATTTTAGCCCCCCACAGGGTCATTATGCAAATTTCTGAAGCTCCTCATGTAGCTCTATTTTCTCTGATAGTCTGCTGCACACGTAGCTGCTGCATTATCTCCCTGCCCTTCTCAATTTCATCTCTTCCATTAAAAAAAGATTGTTGTCTTCTGTCTGTGTTAGATCCCACTTCTTATACATAATTCAGAAAGTATATTCAGAGCGAAGGCTTGGGCAGTTAGTGCTCATCTCATTTGTTCCCTTCTCTCAAGAACCACACTGCTGGGCCCTCTGTGTATTACTGAAAATAGTTGTTTTATAAGATTTATCTGTTTTTGTATGTGTCGTAATGGGGATTGAAGTCAGGGGAAATCTACCATTGAGCTACACTGCCAGCCCTTTATAATTTGAAATAGGGTCTCACTAAGTTACTGTATATTGGCCTCATACATGTGATCTTCCTGTCTCAATCTCCCAAGTACTGGGATTATAGATGTGTACCACCATGCCCAGTTAGCTTTATGTTTTTTTTATTCAGTTTTTTTCTTTTATATCAACAGGGTAAATCTTATCCTAGGTACTCCATTACAGAATCTTACTTCATTTTATATTTTAAGAGGTCTGACAATTTGGTTTATTAGTTTATCTCATATTTAGACAACACATATAGATTTGTTTCTTAAATTTTATGTTTATAAATTGAAAACTTTTTTCAAATTTGAGAAGGTACTTTTGATAAAGAGGTAGAAATGAATGTGCCAATATTTATTAATAATTATCAATTATGTAAAGGCACTAAGACATAAATTAAGCCCATTAGGTATGTTGCAAATAATTATTAAAATTCTTTTTTTTTTTTTTTGCGGTACCGGGGATTGAACGCAGGGGCGTTCTACCTCCGTGCTATGCCCCCGGCCCTGTTTTTTATACTTTATTTTTGAAACCGGGTCTCATGAAGTTGCGGAGGGCCTCACTAAGGAGAGAGAGAGAGAGAGAGAGAGAGAGAGAGAGAGAGAGAGACAGGGAGAGAGAAAGACAGGGAGAGAGAGCACTGAGGCTGGCCGCGAAC
The DNA here is from genome assembly GCA_004027185.1 of Glis glis. Lineage (NCBI taxonomy): Eukaryota > Metazoa > Chordata > Mammalia > Rodentia > Gliridae > Glis > Glis glis. Next base: position 61,298 of record PVJS01003047.1, read on the forward strand.
CCGGATCCTCCAGTCTCTTCCTCCCAAAGTACTGGGATTACAAGCGTGTGCCACCACGCCCGGCTTAATTATTAAAATTCTAAGGAAGCTGGGCAAGGTGGCGCACGCTTGTAATCCCAGTATTTTGGGAGGCAGAGACCGGAGGATCCAGGTTCACGGCCAGCCTCAGCTCTGTCGCTCTGTCTCTGTCTCTGTCTCTGCCTCTCTCTCTCTCTCTCTACTTAGTGAGGCCCTCCGCAACTTCGTGAGACCCGATTTCAAAATAAAGCATAAAAAAAATAGGGCCGGGGGTGTAGTGCAGAGGTAGAACACCCCTGGGTTCAATCCCCGGTACCGCAAAAAAAAAAAAAAAATACTAAGGAATTTACCAGTACAAGTGTTTTATACTTTTTAAAGGTCTCTTTAAAATAAAAATATTCTCCTCTTTTTAGCTTTATTTAAAGGTTAGTGAATAGACATTAATTTGAAATCATTCCATCATTCATCATTAGAATGAATGGAAAAGCACTCTGCTTTACCACCATGACCAAGAGTAGCTTTCCTCCACCACATGCCCTGTTGCCCCATTTCTGCCTTGGAGTTGGCAACCATGGACTCTCACACTCAGAGCCAAATAAAATTTTTCTCCTCTAAATTGTGTTTGTCAGGTATTTTAGCCACAGTAATTGGACAACTGACTAAAACAATAAGTTTGCATAGAAATTTACAAAAGCTAACAGTTGAATGCTAGAGATTTGGATTCTGTCTTTCTTACTGAAAACTTTCTTTGATAGGGAAATTGGTAGAAGTACAATGCAAATCACACATACAGAATTCTACCAATGGTTAGAAAAACAAAACAAAAAAACCAAACAAAAACACTTTTTAATGTTTCATTTCAATGTTAAGAAATGTCAGTATATTCAGAAAAATAAAAACTAATATACTAATAAGGAAACAGTTGACATGTGGTAGATGTCAGCTGCCACCTGACAAAGACTCAATTTTTGACATCTACCACATGTCATCTGTATAATCCAAAACCAAATGTTGCCACTCTTGTCATCAGAAACAGATGACATAAAACAGACTAAGTTAGCAGAGCTGAATAACTCAGTTGTCATGTGAGGTTTGCCAGAGAAGCCAAGTGAAAATGAGCCAAAGGCTCATCTAGCCCTGGGCCAGACAAGGTATGCCATCAGACTACATGTTTCCATTGATCTGAAAATAGAACACAGGGAGATTAAAACTTAATGGAGTCTTCAAAATTTAGTGTCAAAGAAGACTCAGAGAAAAATGGATTTAGAAAAACAATATTTACAAAGAATGCAAGTAAGTCAGATTTTGAAAGAAAATATTTGTCAAATTAAAACACAACAAAAGTAAAAGTGTAAAATTGATAAGATGACTTGGTATATATTCATCTGCTCATGGTATGAAAACTGGCATTTTTTGACTGTATATTATATTCATGTTCATAAACAATGTGACATGTCTTCAAATATTAGCATATCAATAATTAACAATAACACTGTTTTTGCTAGTAAGTCTAGTTTCAGGAAAATTTTCAAGACTTTATTATTGTGAGTTCAAGAACCAGTTAGGGTTAAGTCTCTTATTTTCAGCTTATTATAGGATACATTTTTCTCCCTGACTTTGGGTATGTGAAATATCTATTTGTATTGGTGGTAAGACAAATGTTAGATAGCACATCTACACAACCTATTATCCCTACTCTTTGGGCAAGTTTCAGTGTGCTCCAGGTTTCTCATCTGTAAAAAGTGGATGGTAATTTATACTTTTCAGTGAATTGTTATAAGGATTAAATTAGTGAACAACACTGACTGATAAAGTAGTATAAAAATGTTTGCTGCTCTATTGTTATCACTTTGATGGAAATGATTCAATGGAGAGGGAAAAATAGATAATGCAGGAAAGGAGACTTTCCATAGTGATGTCATTAAGTAGGGATAATCAAATGGGGTCTTGGTTTCATGGGGGAAACTGGCTTGGAACAGAAGCATAGATGGCTTGCTCATACAACATGGAGCAGAACAAAGCACCACGGTACAAAAAAGATGGAGAAAGAGTATATAGGAAGCATGGTGGTGGAAGTATGTGAAGTTTTATCCAAATTTCCATATTTTCTCCATAACTAATATCATCTGTTGAAAGTGAGACTCAAGACAGTTGTACGGCAGGAACAAAGAGGAGACAATCTGATATTGTCATCTCAGTGAGCAGTGGAATAAATTGACAAAAACAAGGTAGTAGAACTCTAAATGCACAATCCAAAGTACCAAGGACTGCGAAAGACAATATTGTTGACACATGTGAATATGTTGTTTTTATATTTTTATGGAGTTTTAGATCCAGGACCAAATTCCTCTTTATGTTGGATTTAAAATGATAAAACAAAACTTTGTATATATGGCTATTGTAGTTTTCGTTCCTTTTCTCCCCCTTTTTGTATTGTATTAACTAACAGTAGTACTATTTATCCACTGGGATATTTTAACTTCATTTTAACAAATTCAAAAGAAATTATTGGTGGAAACAAGTACAATATGTTATATGTATGCCTCTTTTATGGATATTCATGAATAAAACCAGAGAAATTCAGCAACGGTGAAGGCCCAACTGAGGTTAGTATTCATGAATACAAAATAAGACCAGTCACATAAGATTCTGTAGGTAAAGAGAAGTTGGAGACTTGGACATAACTAGGATTTCCAAGACAAAGAAGAGAAGGAAAGTTAAGGATACATGAAGGAAATTCACATAAAGAAGGGTTATGTAATCTCTTTTTCTGGATAAGTAGGGAAGTAAAATTTTAAGTGGGTAGGGTTCAAGGAAAATATTAGGATCAGTATATTATGGAAAGGGCTTAGTTCTTGGTAATGGCATGCTATGAGGGAAAGTGGCTGAGCAATTTAGGGAACTATATTGTGTAATAAAGGAGGTAAAGGATGTGGGAGGTCTGTATGTTGGATGAATTATCTATCTATCACTTATCTATTTATCTATCTATCATCTATCCATCTATTGAAAATTACCATGATTCTTTCAAGATTATGCTATCTAGTGTTGGTATAATCACACTCATATACATCTTTATTCTTAGTGTTTTTTATTTTTACCAGCAGCTTTAGACTCTCCAGCATTTTTAAAAGTCATATTAATAGTGAGATAGCCTATTTACACACAAGAGATTTGCATAGTATAGAGATATTGTTCATATAATTTTGGGAGGAATGAAGATTAAAGGGTAGACGTGAGACCAGGATATTTTCTCTTTATATTCAAGTGGTCTATTTTCAATGTACTTTGAATTTGAATGAGTAAATCAAGTGTCATGATGCCTCTGAGAATAGTAATTCATTAACTTTTCCCTTCCAAAGAATACTTTTTAAGGAGTTTGATATTTTTAGAGATAGGAATTGGGAATTTTCATTTGTAGCAGAGAGGTGTTCAAAATCAAGAGTATATCAGAAAGATTAGCAATAAATCTTATTTGAGTTTAAGGTATTGAAACTGCATGAAATATTCTTTCTATGCATGACCCACGAAATTCCTCTTTTCTTGTATGAAATACTCTGTATTAGATACTGATTCCCAGATTTACAAAATACAAGTAATATAAAGCATTTGTAAAATTGACTAATAAAATATTATAGACTCTAAAAGAAAAGTGCTGTGTCAACAAGACCATTAATCTAACTGTAGTTGTATTAATAACTCTACTTTGTTACAGAGCAGGAGACACGCCTCCATCCTTGTTAGATTCTATACTTGCATGTACAGGAGTCTATACTTTGCAGAAGAATCAGGAATATTTAGCACTACTGCCAGAGCATTATTGGTACAATCTGGACTTCTTTGTTTTTTCGTGTTTCATGGTGGATTAGATTCATGCCTAGTTTCCACTTAGTGCTGAAATAAATTCTACCAGAGCAGTTTTGAGGAAATGACTATGGTGGCTTTTTGTTGTTTCTCTGTCTATATTTAATTAAAAAGAAAAATGATATCTACTGGGTATGTTTATACAATAATAATTCAACTGCAAGTTTAAACTCCCTAATAGTAAGCCTTTCTGCCAATAAATGAAATACTTTCCAAATGTACCTACTTAATTTCTATGCAGTTCTCGAATGAAAGGTAAACAGAGTGTTAGTTAGCATTACTATGAGAGTTTACTTAGGTCTTTGAAAACTGCGACAGTTCAGTTGAAACTTATAGGTGTAGAATGAAACTATACTATACTCAAACATTTCCAATGAGCTTTTGTAAATCATCAGAACTTATTTGATAAAAATATGTATGAATGTGTATATGTTAAATTTATTTTATTTTCATAATCATGAAATAAATTAACCCATGATTTTAGAACCAAATAATTGGCTTTATTAAGAACATACTTTCCAAATCTTCATTTGAGTTTAAAAAGGAGTGCGTTATATTAGCGAAGAGGAAAATTAATTCTAGTCTGCTTCCTGATTTCAGGATGAACTTGATCATTTGAGTAAGAATTATTCTTATTTTATTAAAATAATTAGCAGACATATTTTGTTATGTGGCATTATTAAGTATTTCAGTTAAATAAATAATTGATAACATTTAATCACAACAATGAAACAATATTTTAAAATTATATTTCACTCTTTTTCCTTTCAATAATTAAGTCTGGATAACAGAGTGAAGTAAATACTGCCTTTCTTTACAAAATACTGAGTTCTTTATAGAGATGAACAATTTGAATAAGTATGCCCCTTTCATAAAAAATATGACATTTTGCTTCCTGAGAAACCTATAAAAATATTATGGATTAAATTTAGCTACAACTAGGACAAAAATTAGGAATAAAAAGAGCTTTATTTTTAAAAAAGTATCCAATCTAGACAGATTCTTTTTAAAATTTTTAATCACCAGAAGTAGGTGCTATAATTTGAATCTGGTGTGGGTTTGGAAAACTGTAATGCTGATAGGACTGGGGACATCACAGGCCATGCTGATGAGATATTACATGAAAATTGGATTCTATTAAGCACTACCTAAGTCTTTCATTGTTAAACCATGGCAGAGAATTTGAATGAATTTGTCCTGCCCTGAGACTTTGTGGGAATCTGAACTTTAAGGTGATGGTTTGTCAGGTAGAGAAAATTTAAAGGCAGCAGAGAATTCAGGCAATGGCGTGTGTATTAGTGACTGCTTTTAGGTGATTTGCAGTGAGAATTGGGAGTAAAAAGGGTCAAAGTAGAAAGACTTTAAAAAACTCACAGACTGGCCAGAAAAGAGCCCTTGTGAATGTGTAGTCATGAAGGTGTTGTTGCTAAAGAGATTAGTACTCAGCACCAAAACTAACATAGGGTTTGTTTTCTTTCTTCTTTCTTTCTTCTTTCTTTCTTTCTTTCTTTCTTTCTTTCTTTCTTTCTTTCTTCTTTCTTTCTTTCTTTCTTTCTTTCTTTCTTTCTTTCTTTCCTTTCTTTCTTTTCCTTCCTTCCTTCCTTCCTTCCTTCCTTCCTTCCTTCCTTTTTCTTTCTCTTGTGTATTAAATTTATTGGAAATATTACCTTTTAAAATAAAGCTGAGGCCCGGCGTGGTGGCACACGCTTGTAATCCCAGTACTTTGGGAGGCGGAGACCGGAGGATCCGGGTTCACAGCCAGCCTCAGCTCTCTCTCTCTCTCTCTCTCTCTCTCTACCTAGTGAGGCCCTCCGCAACTTCGTGAGACCTGGTTTCAAAATAAAGTATAAAAAATAGGGCTGGGGGTGTAGCGCGGAGGTAGAATGCCCCTGGGTTCAATCCCTGGTGCCGCAAAATAAATAAATAAATAAATAAATAAATAAATAAAGCTGTAACTCTTATGAGACCCATATTTACACATGTGTATTCTCTTCTCTACATTTCCATGAGTGAGCTCTAGGATTCATAATATGTTCCCCTTCCTTGGAAAAATAGAAGCTCAATGTGATATTGATTTGGCTCCTCAGAGAAAGTTATCCTCAATACTTACTTTCTCCCTAAGATTTCCATGTATCTGATTTTTAGCCTTTATAGATCCGTCAAATTCTTGTCACTTGTGCAATCATTTAATTACGTAAAATGTGCTTTATCTAGTTTCAGAGTTGGCTTATTGAACAGTGTTCAAACTTTACCATGTACTAATATTAGAAATAGAAGTCAAATATTTGTTTTTAATGAACAATTTTCCAACTCTTCTTTTGTATTCACAAATACAAATGAAACTTCAAAATCAAAGCCCCTGGGGCCGGGCGTGGTGGCGCACACTTGTAATCCCAGTACTTTGGGAGGCGGAGACCGGAGGATCCGGGTTCGCGGCCAGCCTCAGCTCTTTCTCTGTCTCTCTCTCTCTCTCCCTGTCTCTCTCTCTCTCTCTCTCTCCTTAGTGAGGCCCTCCGCAACCTCGTGAGACCCGGTTTCAAAATAAAGCATAAAAAATAGGGCCGGGGGCGTAGCACGGAGGTAGAACGCCTCTGCGTTCAATCCCCGGTACCGCAAAAAAAAAAAAAAAAAAATCAAAGCCCCTGGAATAATTTTTCCAAGGGATTTTTTTCTGTTCTCCCTACATATGTTCATGTCAAATACTAATGGGTGATGTTTATTTCTATACCACTATTACAAAAATATCAACAGGTTTTCTTTTTGGCGGTACTGGGGATTGAACCCAGGGGCATTCTTCCTCTGGGCTACACCCCCAGCCTTATTTTTTATTCTTTATTTTGAAACAGGGTCTCACTGTCTCACTAAGTTGTGGAGGGCCTCCCTAAGTAGCTGAGGCTGGCCGTGAACCCGGATCCTCCAGTCTCAGCCTCCAAGTACTGGGATTACAAGTGTACACCACCATGCCCTGCTTCAACAGGTTTTCTTACATCTAGTTATGTAATATAAAGCAGTCTTCATCAGAGAATAAAATGCTGTCTACTATTGCCTATTTGTGTCTGTATATACATATTAACACAATGTACTCTTTGAAAATAGACTTATCTTTATCTTGTAAGCAATGTATGGTACATTAAAATATTAGTCTAGTTTAGTGTAAAATTTATTACACATATTGTTATTATGGTTTCAGTCTGAAATGTCCCCTGGAGGCTCGTGTGTTGAAGACTTGGTTCCCAATGCACCAGTATTCAGAGGTGGGGCTCTTGGAAAGTGATTGGATCATGAGGACTCTGACATCACCAGTGGATTCGTCCCTTGATGGGTTAAAAATTTAATGTCATTATTTGTAGATGATGGAAATTGTAGGAGATGGGTCCTGGTTGGAGGAACTAAGTCACTGGGGTGTGCCCTGGAAGGGTGTGTCCCCCACTCCTTTCTCTGTCTCTCTCATTCTACTTTGTGACTTCCATGAGGTGATCTGTTTTCCTCTGCCATGTACTTCTGCCATGATGTTCTGCCTTGGAGTCAGCTGACCATGGAGTGAAATCTTTGAAACCTTGAGCAAAAATACATTTTTTCTCCTCCAAGTTGTTTTAATCAAGTATTTTATCCCAGCAATGGAAAGCTGACTAGCACAAATATCTCGCCACTTTTAACCACTTGCATAAACATTGGATTTGTGACTCATCAATCATGACAATTCCCTGTCTAAGTTCAGACATAGCCTTATAAGCCTTCATAACATGGTACACTGGGCAGCCTCTGCCAATTAATTATAGCTGGCACAGCATATGAAACTTACCTGCCATCCATGATTAATGACTATATTACTGTGTATATATTAAAATCTAAAACCCTAGAGAGAAATCATCAAGTCTGTAAAGATGTCTAAAAATAAAGGTATCTCAAGTTGCTAAGCCTAGCAATCTTTTATAAATGTATGTAAATAATTAAATGATCTAACATAAGTCTTTTGTTTTTAATCAAATATGATCATAATATACTGATTCAAATTCCTAAAATGCATCCCAGATCACAGGTGTTGAAGTGTCTTGACAGTCAAATTCAAATTGTACATTATTGGTTTGTTTGTTTGTTTGTTTGTTTGTGGTACTAGGAATTGAAAACCCAGAAGCATTCTACCTCTGAGCTACATTGCCAGCCCTTTTCATTTTTTGTTTTTAATCAGGGTCTCACTAGGTTGTTGAGGGTTTTGCTACCTGCTGAGTCTGTCCCTTGAACTTGCAAACTTCCTGTCTCAGCCTCCCAAGTGCTGGGATTACAGGCGTGAACCACCAGGTCTGTCTAAATTGTACATTGTTGTAGTGTCCTGGAAAACCACAAGTCAATTAGAGTTTAGTTTAAGATGAATCAGTGTTTTGAGAGGTACCTCAGATACTTTATTAAGATTTAATTTGAAGATGCTGCAAACTTCTGTAAAAGGTAGGTATTCAATACAGAGTTGTAAAAGTAAGCATGGGTCAGGATTTAGGAAAATAGCTAAGGAAATAGGAACTGAGACTTTTGTAAGCTGTCTCTCTGGGATAGTGGACTTACCTAAATGGCATTCCTCTCTGAATATGTTTTTAAAATCATGAAAAATGTGTTAGCATTTGAACTATAAAATCTTATCCTAGGTGACATTTAGAATATACCTTATAACATAGCTCATATGCAGGTCAGTATTGGTGATCTCCCTTGTTGTTGAGTTGTGGGAGTTTATTGTTTCCTCACTGTTCTTCATTCTCATATTTTCAGAGTTCTCAGGTTTGTATTTCTGTTGTCTTGGAATTTTATTTCTCTTTTTGTGTGGGTCCTATGTCTATCTGTTATCCCTTTATAATAAGGTCTATGCTGGGGCTAAAGATATTTGCCTCTACCAATCTGTCTCATATTATCAAACTTTTGAGTTTGTCCCCCTGAGCTAAACTCTTTAACCAGATATACTTAGTGTAGGCAAGCAGAAGTCTCTGATTTGCTGCAGGCCGCCATGCTCTCTAGGCCCAAACTCCTTAGGGCCAGAGACTATGATGTTCTGTTCAGAACCTGCAGCCTGCTGTTTGGGATTTAATGCCCCACAGACACCACTGCTGCTATACTGATTGTGAGCCCATGAAACTACAGAGCCCTGCCCTCTGCCCTCTGTGGCCAGTGGGCTTAAGCTCAGCAGGGCCAACGATTGCTATGTCCTGAACTTGTGGCCCAGCTCACTGAGCTTTGTTGGCCACTGTGACACCGCCCCTTATCTCTGGTTACTATCACATGGAGTACTGTCAGTCACTGGCATGCATGCATGCCAGGCACAAACTCTGCTGGCGGAGAGAGTGTTGAGTTCCCAGCCTGTAGCTGTGATCACGTGAACTCTTGCCAGCCCCTGGGTTCCCTGCTTTCAGGGACCACACTCTGGCAGGGAGAGATTATACAGTTCTAGACCTAGACCTTGGGCGGCTCAGTTATTTAGCCCCAGGGACGCCACTGCTGCTCTGGGCAGCTGCGATCACATGAGCCCTTATAGGCCTCTTGCGTTGGTGCTTGTAGTACCCAAACATGGCCAGGCATGAGTTTATAGGTTTCTGAGACTGCAACTCGGTAGGTTGAGTTATTTTATTTCATTGACACCATGGCTGGCTGTCCTGTGGTGATCGCTGAAGACCCTGCAATGGTGTTTCAAACTGTGACTCTAGGTCCCTCCCACCCAAACGTCCCTAGGGCCTGTCTGCTAATTCACATTCTGCTGTGTCTGACTGTAGCCCCCACCCCCACCTCCGCAGGGGTGATTATAGAGAAGAGTAAACACAGATAGGACTAGTGATATGAGCAGATGTGGTTGCAAAGTTGATGATTTTCCCTCCAGTTGGTGACTCTCTGGACTGTGTTCCAAACCCAGAAGGTAGACCAAAGTTCAGAGTGGAAGGAGAGAATCCTGACTCAAGTGTGGTCAAGTTAGTGGTCGTCTTGTTCTTACTGGTCAGTATATACAGAGAATTGTGTTCATTGTTATGAGATTGGAAGTGTGAAGGACCAGCTCATGGTCTATTCCTGGGTAAACAAGTGGACTCTCCATGAGTCTTATCTAAATCCCATGGGGAAGGACTGTTCCTTACAGCAAGTTGTTTCCCAGACCACAAAGGGTGGGGTTTCTTTACTGCTGTTTTCCAGGAGCACAGCTTCGGTAAAATCAATGTGTATTATTCAACACTGTCCATGATCAGAGCAACGATGGCTGATTTGCACAGTGCTGTGGGAACAAAAAGGGGAATCAGGGAGGAAGTGAGTACAAACTGATTTTAAGAACTAGTAGGTGTTAAAGAGGCAGAGGATTCACTGACTTAAAAGGCAAAAAATGTATAATTTATGGCAGAATATATGGTCTTGCAGATTGTATACTTGAAAGAGCCAAAAAATCATCCTCCACAGATTTCAGTTTTAAGATTTTCATTTTCTCCATATGTCCATGCAGTTGTAACCTCACTTAGTTTGAGTCACTTAGGAAAGAGGGACAGGCTCATGTGTACTGGGATTTTCTAGCCAATGGCAGGACTCCAGTCCCTAATATTGATGTTCGAGCACTTGGCTAGAATTCAAAGCATGATTCAATATTAGGTAAAAGGATTAGAAGAGACATATGCCCAAGATATATGCAGTGAAGGGAGAATGTAATGGCATTTGGGGATTTTTTTCTGTTAGCTTCCAAATCTGGTTGGGAAAAGTGGTGGGAAGAAGAGCAGGTAGTTTAGATTTTCAGATTCCAGGCCTGGAGATTAAAAAGAACTTCTTTCCCAGACTCCTACTCTATTGTTAGGATTATGTCTCCTAAGTAAAGTGTTTCCTGCTCCAATCAGATTCTGAAGTAGCACTTTGACATCAATACTGATGTTTAAACACTGGGCTGAATGGGTGGTATATATTAACTCTTTAATCCTCCCAACTAACTTCTGAGCTACATAGTACCACTGTCCATAGATATTTTAAAATGAAGAAGCTGAGATAGAGAAATATAACAACTTTCCTAGTTTTTGAAGTAACCAATTATGACACTCAGATGACACGCTACATCAGCTTGGCTCCTGAGTCTGAGCTCGTCATCACCAGGTTGCACCACGGTCACCAAAGGCAGAGAAATCCAGGAGATACACGGGGGCTCAGGGGCTGTGGTCTAGTCTGAAGAGCAAGTGTGTCAAGATGAAGACTGCACCTTGTCTCAGGCCTTCGTTCTCCTTACAGAGGTCCTGTAACTGTTATCTTTATTAGAGGGAAGGGGAAAAAGAAACCAGTCCTTCTTTCTAATGTTCTAGATTGATTAATAAGTTGTCAAATCTTCAACACTTACTTTTCAGATTTTTTTCTGGTACTTAGAAGAAGATAGAAAATCTTGAAGATCCCTCAAGTGGGCTTAAAGGGCATTGAGGAAAGAGAAACTGGGCATAAAGGGCATTGAGGAGGGTGAAACTCTGCAAGAAAGGAAACCTTTCTTAAATTTTTCTCCACTTTGCAGTCTATGCTGAGCTCAGCCTGAGACCTGAATTTACACTAAACTAGTTGACTGCCTGATACAGCTGTCACAGATAAGAGGGCCAGGACTGATGGTCCTATCTCTAATTCTCAGTGTGTCTTCCGAGTAGTAAATCTGCAGCAAGGTATGTTATCTGCACGCAGTTTCAGAAAATCACTCTCCTTTATTAAAACCTGAAACAGTTCTTCCTCTGAAGATAAAGTGTCTGAGGATGCTTTTTCTACTTGGGTTTTTATGGAAGTTGTTACATTTTTAAAGAGCTGGTAGCTCAGGAATGACAATGGAATACATGCCTGTCAGTCAGTTGGCTGAGCTACTGTCTCATAAATCTACTTGCTTCTCTCTTTTCCTGGGAATCTTTACTGGAGAATGCCTCACCTTGATCCACTGAGCTCCGTTGCATTAATCTTTATTTCACAGAAACCAAGGAGACAGGAAGTGGGATTCTGTTCAAAACTTTAGGAAGTCTTTCATCTAATAACCCTTGCACTCTTCTCTGTTGCATGATTGTTTTGATATTTTTTTCCTACTGTGTCTACTCCTTATTTAGACTTCTGTAGAAAAGAACAGTTAATAGTGAAATCATTTATTAAAATTTAATTTTATCCATAGGGTGAGCAAAGAATGCATAGCATAGGGAGGCAATATTTTGGTTGGGTAATTCATTTTACTTTCAGAGTTTGAACCTATTTCCTGGTCTTCCTATGAATATCCAAAATGCTTACTTACTTCTACTATGCAATTTTATCACTCTCCCAGAGCTTGTTAAACATCATTTCTTTTAGTAGCATGCCATTTCAGGTAGTTAAAAATAGGAGGGACAAGCAAGTGTAGCAAAATGACACTGTCAGTGTTTGAAGGACACACTTAACTATCAGCACCTCAACTGTTCTTTAAAATTTAACATTTATTTTGTATAGTAAAATTATACAAAAAAGGAATATAATACACATTTAGCTAGTCTCCATCAGAATTAGCACTCATTAGCATTATATTATATTTGCTTTATATCTTTGAATACAATTTAAAAATTTAAATTTATATATATTTATATAAAGTTGAAATTTCACTTCTACTCTATTTCCAATTTATCCCTTGTCTCTATTCCTTCCAATGTGCTGACAACCTCTGTCAAAATTATGCAGTGCCAGGCATGCCTATAATTGCAGTCCTTGGGAGGCTGAGACAGGGGGATAGCAGGTTCGAGAGCAGTCTCACCAACTTAGCAATACCCACAGCAACCTAGTAAGACCCTGTTTTTTTTTATTTTTTTGAGGTACTGGGGATTGAACCCAGGGACATTCTACCTCTGAGCTACCCCTCCCCCAGCCCTATATTTTTATTCTTTATTTTGAAACAGGGTCTCACTAAGTTGCGGAGGGCCTCACTAAGTAGCTGAGGCTGGCCGTGAACCTGGATCCTCTGGTCTCAGCCTCCCAAGTGCTGGGATTACAAGCATGCGCCACCATGCCAGGCTTAAGACACTGTTTTAAAACAAAAAAATAAAATGGTCTTAGCTCCGAGGTAGATTGCCCCTGGGTTCAAGCCCCAGGAAAGTAACACATGCACACACAAACACACACCAAAAAATAAAGAAAAAGAAAAAAATATATATATAGAGAGAGAGCAGGCTTCTTCCTTAGCTAATTTTCATGTTCTTACATACACCTGTAAGCGATCACATATAAGTTTTATTCATGTTTTCAATAAACATCCAGTAATACATGAGTTGTATGTATCATTCTGTAATGTTCTTTTTTATTCCATAATTTGTGTTTTGAGATCTATATAATACCCTAACCCTTTTTTGTAAGTTGTCATATCTCTTTAAAACAAGCTTCAATAGCTGTGCTAATAAATGAGCTCTACCATATTACTTTTAAAGTAGCACTTAACAGGTAGATTTGCTGCAGGGAAGAATTATAAAAAGAACTTAAGAGGCACGAGTTAACGTCAAAGCCAAGATGGAAGAGGCACAAGTGCAGAGTTTCGTGATAATGTTAATTATTATGAAAATGCTGACTTGAAGTATGTTTTAGAGGCCAACTGTTAGAAAAAGCACTCGATTCTCTCTCCTACATGCTCTGATGGAGGGAGTCTACTGGGGTAGTGATTTGATTTGCCAGGTATGTCCTCAGGCTGGTTCTGCCCAGGGATTGAAATTGAGGAGGTAGAAAAGAAGTAGGCAGACAGGGGCCACATAGAAAAACTTCATTTCCTGGGCAGCAACAAATGCTTACTAACTTCCCAAGCTCCTGAAAAGAACCAGACCTCCCAAATGTTAAATGATAATGACATCAGAAGTTTCCTGAGAATGACCAGAGCGTCACAAAATTCCAACTGTTCCGCTGATCAACAATCCCAGGAGATTTCCTGGAGAGTACAGGAAACAGCATCTGGAACCCCGACTGAGAGAAGGAGACTCAAAGGACACTATGCAAATACACTATGCAGATCCCAGAAAACTGCCTCTGAGACCCCAACTAAAGCAAGAGTTACAGAAGTACATAAACCCCTAGACCAGCCAGCCTAAATAGTTACCCGCTTGGAAACCCCTCCCTTTGGGAGCTTTGCTCTCTCCCTCTTGCAGGTCACATTGGCTTTGAGAGAAAGCGGTGTGTAACCGATGGCACTTGGCCCAGGGAACTCTCGGGTAGTGACCTGAAGACACCCGCTGGAAATCGGGACATCAAGGCCGACTGGGACCCCTAGAGGTGGCCTGCACCTCTCTTCTGGCAGATAGCATGGACTCTGGGAGAAAGCAATTTGCAATTGATGGCACGAGGCTTGGACTACTCTCAAGTAGTGTCTAGAAGGCAGCTGCTGGACACCAGGGTCCCAACTGCCCATATGGGTGTTCTACCTCTTTTTCCCTTTCCCAGTTTTCTTCACAATAAACTCCCTACTCCCCTTTATGTTGTCTGCTAGTGTCATTCTTCACTCATTGTAGATAAGAACCCCTGTAAGGAAAATGTCTGTTTCAAAATGACAAGGACAAAGTCTCTGTGTGAATGGTCATAAATTCATATCCACTGTGGCAAAGCTCTGGGGAAGGTGTGCTGTGCAAGGCCTGTCTGGCCAGCCTCTGGCTCTGATACTGTCCTTTAGAGAGTAGGATGTGCGGATGCTGTGAAAGAAGGCCAGGGACCTGGGCTTCCCATGTGAAAAGAGGAGAGAAGTCCACTCTGAACTGTCAAGTATGTGTGCAAGCTTGCACTCATATACCATTTCTTACCAGCAACAAATGTATTTCTGTAGATGGGGTTATTTCTATTTGCATTCTCTTATATATCCTGGATAAAACTTTGAGAGATAGACCATTCCAAGGAATGCTAACCCACATCTCACATCTCAAATACCCTTCCTAACTCTAAAATTGAATATCAGCTTTTTGGCATTTTATAGGAGTTTCCTACTCAGAATTTTTATTCTCCTTGAATTTGAGCTACTGGAATGAAGGAGAAAAAAATCATTTACTTAAGTTAAAATTTTAGAAGCTAGAATCTACCATTTCATACGGCTGGACAAGGTAGAACCCCATATCTTTTCATTGCCCTACATATTTCCATCCACACTTTAATACAATTTCTCAAGTTTGAATTTCTTCATAATAGCTGCCAAGGTGTCTTTAGCCTCTATGAGTGTATGTGCTTCCTCTAAGCTCCTATAGTAATTTGAATAATATTTTTATCTTTTAGTAATTCTTTTTCCATTTTAGAGTCATTGACATATTTTATATAAAATATATCTTATCCTATCTATCATCTATCTATCTAATCTATCAAGAGAGACAGTGTCTCACTATGTTAAAAAGGCTGGCCTTGAGCTTGTGATTCTCTTGCCTCAGCCTCCCAAGTAGCTGGGATAATAGGTATGTGCCACTGTGGCCAGCCTTCTCATTACATTTTAAATTGCTTGTGGGAAAGAACTCTGAAAATTTAATATTTCTATCTTCTACAATGTGTCTTACAGTATCAGACACATAGTAAATATAAATTGAATAAATGAGGGAACAAATTCATGAATTCCTGGAGACAGGCGTTTTAAACAATAGAAATCAAGCTGGGAGTGGTGGCACACACCTGTAATCCCAGTATTTGAGAGGCTGAGACAGGAGGATCATAGGTTCAAGGACAGCCTCAGCAAGTAGTGAGACTGTCATCAACCTAGTGAGACCCTGTTTGAAAATAAAAATAAAATAGGGCTGGGGATATATCTTGGAGATAGAACACCCCTGAGTTCAATCCTCAGTATCACAAGAAAAAAAATCTTAAAACACTTGCAAAGTATTTAGTCTCCTTAAATGAAATATTCAAATTGATTAGCAGCTTAAATATATTATTATATAATTTTAGAGAATTTAAAGTATAGATAACACTTTTTTCTAGTTATAGATATATGATAGTCAATATCAAGGGGTATATGTATATGTATATAGATGTATATATCTTTGCTCTCTTCTAATGCATATATATATATATATATATATACATATATATGTGTGTGTGTGTGTGTGTGTGTGTGTGTGTATACACACACACATGTATCTATGTATATATGGACGAGGATGAGGCCCAGAAGAAAAAGTAAGGAATCATGGATTTCTTAACAGTGGGGAATAGCTCCTGAGAAATGCAGTTAGGTGATTTCATTATTGTGCCAACATCACAAACCCAGATGGCACCGCCTACTCCACACCTAGGCTATAAGGCATAGCCTCTTGCTCCTAAGCTACAAACCTGTACATGTTACTCTACTGAAGGCAGCTACGATGCACTAGTAAGTCTTTGTATATCTTTGTATATCTAAACCCATGGTAGTCTTTGTGTGTCTTAACACAGAAAAGGTACAGCAAGCATATAGGATAAAAGATGAACACTGGTCTGTATGGGTAGGACACTTGCCATGAGCACAGTTTGCAGAACTAGAAGTTGGTGTGGGTGAGGGAGTGAGTGAGCGAATGTGGAGACCTAGGGCATGACTATCCACTACTGTAGATTTAGGAAAGCTGTACACTTAGGCTAGGATACATTTATACAAAAACATTTTTGTCTTCAGTAATAATTTAAACTTAGCTTACTATAAATCACTTCATAAGCTTTTCATATTGTTTAGATTTTTGACGTTTGTAAAAACTCTCAGCTTAAAACACAAACACATTGTGCAATTTAAAATATAATGATAAGTCTGGGCATGGTGTCACACAAATGCATCATGCAGCTATACTAAAATATTTTTGTCATTATTCTATAATTATTTTTTACTTTAATTTTTTTATTTTTTAATAACACCCAGCACGGAGCCCCACACCAGCAGAGAGATCCAGGCGGCTCCTCCTGCACTCTACCTAGGCCAGCTGTGCTGTCCCCATGATAAGGGTGGTCCCCTGCGCTCTGCTGTCCCGTGCAACAAGGGCGATGCCCTGTGCTCCTCTGCGAGACAAGCGTGGTCCCCTGCCTTCAACCTAGACCAGCCGCGCCATCCCGCGAGGTCCCCTGCATTCAACCTAGACCAGCCATGCCATTCCACCACAAGGGCGGTCTCCTGCGCTCCACCATCCCGCTGCGACAAGCGTGGTCCCCTGCGCTCCACCTAGACCAGCCGCGCCATCCCGCATGACAAGGGTGGTCCCCTGCGTTCCACCACGCGACAAGCATGGTCCCCTGCACTCCACTTAGGCCGTGCCGTCCCGTGCCACAAGGGCGGTCCCCTGCACTCCACCGGCCTGCGCGACAAGGGCAATCCCCTGTGCTCCACCGTCCCGCGCGACAAGCGTGGTCCCCCGCGTTCCACTAGACCAGCCGCGCCTTCCCCCGCGACAAGGGCAGTCCCCTGTGCTCCAACGTCCCCGCGACAAGCGTGGTCCCCTGCGCTCCACTAGACCAGCCGCGCCTTCCCGCGTGACAAGGGCAGTCCCCTGTGCTCCACCGTCCCGCGCGAC
>PVJS01003048.1:0-33674 GCA_004027185.1 Glis glis
AAAAAAAAAAAAAAAAAAGAATCAGAAATTTGTAAGTCTGTCCCAAAAGAAGAACTTACCTTACTGAACATAACTAGTATTTTGTACTTTTTGAAATAAGACCAGTACAAAAGTACAAAAATCTAAGTCAATGGTTCTCAGCTGGTATGATTTTGGCCCCCAGAGACATTTGGTAATGTCTAAAGGCATTTTCAGTTGTCCTAACTAGGGAAGGGTACCACTGGCACCTAATGGGTAGAATCCAGGGATGCTGCTATATATCCTACAGTGCATAGGACAGCCAGCACAGCAAGGAACCACCAGTCCAGATGTCAATAGTGCTAAGGTTGAGAGATTCTGGGAACAGACAACCATGCTATCATCAGGAAAGAACCTTTACCTGGAAGCTTTAATTTCTCTCAGCGAAACTCAATGTCCCTCCCAACCATACTCTGCCATCCTATCAGAGACCAAAAAGGCCTTTGACTGATGCTTTACAGAAGCAGAACCTGGTAAGTAGGAGAGCCAGTGTACACTCACAAGGGCCACAGCCCTCACTGTCGCCTCCTAGAGGAGAGCAGCCTGCTGTACGCAGGTGAGATAAGCCCACCCAAGGCCAACCTGCCAGGGGCTGTCCCAGACCACACACCCCAATATGACAGGAGCTGAAGGAGCCTCATGAAGTCTGCAGCCATCTCTCTATGACTAAACATCCTCAGAAAAAAAAGGTCTGGGGAAATTGGGTAAGCATGTAATTTAAAATTCTCCACTTTCTTTTCTAATGGAAATGATCACCAGGCTTAATAGGATGGAGAGTCACCGTGTATACTGACTTCACTCAGGCCGATCCTGGACCTATGAAAATCCTCCATCCTAATCCCTCTCAACCCACCCTCTTCCAGACTCCTCGCCCGTTTCATGGGCCTGCTTTGCTCTCAAATCTACCGGTCACTCCAAGTATCTGACACAGATTTTTGTCAAGAATTCTAAGAAGTGGTGAGGACGGGAACAAACTGATGAAGCAGAAAGATGCCAATGGAAAGAGACCCGCAGAGCAATATTTGTAGGTGCTTATTAACCAATTTTCTTGGTAGGGTTTTTGACAGGATTTAATATTTGTATGATAATTCCCACCATTTCATTTTCCTTAATTCCCATTTCATTGTCTGACCGCTTGATTTAACACAGGATTATTCTAAAAAAAAAGGAATTCTTGATTAACTTTTTTTCTCAGAGGTGGATAAAAACGACATGGCGTTTGTTTCTGCTGCAGGTTCTGAAGCTTCATGACGCTGCTCGCTGAGTGGAAAGAAAAGACTTCTGACTTTGGCCAGTCATTCTACTGCAGTGATAATTAAGTCAAATCTTAGGAAAAAAATCCCTTTGCTGCATTTTGAATCCTTTCCCCTGTACTAGTTGCTCCCTTTCCAAGACAGCAGGACACAGACCAGTTTAGGAGAATTTGCAATAACCCAGATGGCAGAACTTTCCCATTAAAGAGGGCGATTTAACTATCCCAGCACAAGGGCACTTACCATCCTTCTCTCTTCAAATTCTCAAGCCAATATTAAGAATGAGAAAGAAGAGCCGGGCGTGGTGGCGCACGCTTGTAATCCCAGTACTTTGGGAGGCGGAGACCGGAGGATCCGGGTTCGCGGCCAGCCTCAGCTCTCTCGCTCTCTCTCTCCCTGTCTCTCTCTTTCTCTCTCCTTAGTGAGGCCCTCCGCAACTTTGTGAGACCCGGTTTCAAAATAAAGTATAAAAAATAGGGCCGGGGGCGTAGCGCGGAGGTAGAACGCCCCTGCGTTCAATCCCCGGTACCGCAAAAAAAAAAAAAAAAAAAAAAAAAAAAGAATGAGAAAGAAGGAAAAGCAAAGCTTCTTGGGAGATATTTTATGTTTCAAAATTAACTGCTAATAATACAGGCTACCATCCTCCTTAATGTATGCATGTTAAGTGTTAGAAAAGAAAAATGCATTAGAAAATGGCACACCCAGGCTGGAGCAGTCAGCTGGGCAGAATATGAGCTAAGACACTAGCATGAAATTTAAATCCAGCTCCATCACTCACAAGCTATGTGAACCTGGGTAAATTACATGCTCTTAGCCTCAGTTTTTTCGTCTCTAAAATGGGGATAATATGCTGGGCACGGTGATGCATGCCCACAGTGCCAGTACGTGGGAGGCTGAGACTAGAGAATTACCGGTTCAAGGCCATCATGAGGTAAATTAGGGAGACCCTGTTTCAAAATTAAAATAAAATAGGGCTGGAGGTGTGGTTCAGAAGTAGAATGCCCTTGGGTTCAATCCCTAGTACCACAATAAATAATGAATGAATAAATAAATAAGTAAGTAAGTAAGGATGATAGGAAAGCCATGATCTAAACATTCATCTAGCAAGTGTTCCTGTGGGTGGTATGATACTCTGCAGCTTTGGTGTCTTCTTTCCTGGCAAGATGACCTCCTCTGGAATCTGCCACAGACTCTAGTACTGTTTACTGCTTAATGGACAAAGGCCATCAGCCACGCCTTCCAGTTTTGCAGGTATTCCCAAGATGCAATGAAATATTCAGGAAACTGCCTGCTTATAAGGAAGACTGACAAGCCCCCAGCATTTCAAAGAGGGAGCCACACCACAAAGAGGAATAGGATGTTTTGTCAGATAAATGAGAAGACTTGCTTCCCTTTTGCAGATATCCCCCCACCTCTTTCATTTCCTCTTGCCCTGCTAATATGTTTCTCTATTTTGTTTTTCTTCAGTTCTCTGTCTTCTTTGTTTTCCCCTTCCAGCTATCTTTACCATTTCCCACTATTGAATAGTTGCTCACTATTCAAATGTTCCCTCCTCTCTCATTTTTCTCTTTAAGTATGTACCTGCTAAGTGACACCACAATTCACAATGACAACCCCTAGGACATTAGGAGAACTGGCTAACCCCAGCATCATTATTTAATTTATATAGATCTTTGTATTAGAATTATGACTTGCGGTAGCACCTTTGCACTGTGAAAATGATTAAGTGGCTCACTCTTCTTTTCACATTACTTCCATTATAATACTTCACATGGCACCTTTCTGCTTAAGTATAATGTTCTAGAGGGAAGTGATCTTCACTTTCCTTATTGAAATCCTCACAAAGAGGTTAAGTTCCCATTCACGTATCTTTATAATAATAATAATAGTAATTTTAAGAATAAGAATCCCGAGACACGGATAAATTGAATAATTTTTTCTTAGCATATCCCAGAACCCAAGGTTATATTAAGACTAGAACTTATCTCCCCTGAGCCAAGGTCCAGCACTTTATGAATAAACTACATTTACTCATTGTATAGTTCATTTTCTGCAAATGTGATTATCCATTGTAATTATGGTATTGTAATGGATCTGCTCCTTGACTTTAAATAACCCATCTCCAAATTTAGCAGGTCACCTAAACTCAGCTACAATCACTATCAATGAAAGTACCTGCTAGAAACCAGGTTCTTTGACATACATTATTTTATAAAAACCTCTGAACCGTGGATTAATATCCTCACTTAGCAGCCAAGGAAACAGAGTAGGAAGAAATAATGATGGTAATGTGCCTGGAATTTAGAAGGCATCTCAAAAAATGTTCATCAAACACGTGGCCCCAAATCAACACCTATTAAGAGGAAAAGTCAGAAGCTAGTTGTGGTGGCTTATGACTATAATCCCAGTACTTGGGAAGCTGAGACAAGAGGCTTGCAGGTTCGGGGCCAGCCTCAGCCACCTTGTGAGACCCTCTGCAACTTAGTAAGACCCTGTTCTAAACAAAAGGATAAAAAGGCCTGGGGGTATAGTTTGGAGGTAGAATGCCCCTGAATTCAATTCCTAGTACCAAAAAAAAGAGGAAAAAATAAGGTCCTGAACTCTGGTATTTTTACTATTCTATCATTGTTTCCCTACACATGCCTGTCTCTGTGAGCTTCTCCACGCTGCTCTCACTTCTAGGAATGCTTTTCTTGCTTCCTCTGTGTATGAAATCCTACCACCCATCAGTCTCAGCTCATCTCTTCTCTCCTCCAGTAACATTCTCATATCCCATCTCACATCAACCTTCTTTACCCATCACTTCTGTGTGGCCACAGCATTTTGTTTGATTTTTTGTTAGAACATTTAACAAACATTTCCCAGCATTAGGATTATCTGTTAGCTATTCTCTTTCCAGGAACACATACTCACTCAGGCATTCATTCATTGTGGAACAATTATTGGGACCTACTATGTGCAGGATTCTAAGTGTAGTATGACTACGTGCAGGCCTCTAGTGGGTATGGGGGGGAACAGTTAGGTAGGATTTCTGTTCTCAGGGATTTTTTTTTTTTTTGCGGTACTGGGGATTGAACCCAGGGGCATTCTACCTCCAAGCTACACCCACAGCCCTATTTTTTATTCTTTCTTTTGAAACAGGGTCTCACTAAGTTGCGGAGGGCCTTGCTAAGTCACTGAGGCTGGCTGCGAACCTGCAATCCTCCTGTCTCAGTCTCCCAAGTACTGGGATTACAAGCGTGCACCACCACACCCGGCTTGTTCTTTGGAATTTTTACATTTGGGTGGGGGAGAAAAAGGAGAACATACATTTAATAATCAACTAATAACAAACATAATTACAAAATGTGGTCACTGTTGTAAAGGAAATCATCATGGTAATGAGGCAGAGGGTAACTAGCAAAGGGCACTCAAGATGAATAGGATACTTCTAGGGAATACCATATGATTTGAGAACTGAAGAAGGAGAATGGAAAGGCTCTGAAAAGATCATAGAAAACACCTTACAGGCACAGTCCTGCATGAATCCCGCACTAAGGAAGAAGGTGGCAGTGACTGGTGAGGCCCAAGCCTGCCAGGGCAGTGGACAGACACATTTTTATCTCCCAAACACATCAACAGGCAAAATGGAGTGTTTATATGGCCTGTGTTTTGGAGTCAAACTCAACTGGGACAAAAGCTGCCTCATCTCTTATGAGCTGTGTAATTGAGGACATCTTTCTCATTCTCTCTCATTTGAGATATTCTCCTCTGAAGAAAAAGTTAGATAAAGAAATCAATACACATGTTGAGTGGAAACTGTTGCATGAGCCCTGAGCTGGAAACCAGTGGAACTGGAAAGCCCATAAAATGACTGTGGAGTCCATTAGCATAGATAAAGGGGAAATACCCACAATGAGACTCCAGCAAACAGACCTTTCTCAGTCAGTGCTATGTTACCTCCAATTATCCGAAGAAATAAACAGAAGATAAGACGGAAGAGTACAAGGTGTGTGACCCAAAGATCAGCTCTAATGGGGATGCCTCTGTATTCCATGAGGACAAGTTTTAAGTTTTGTGATTATGCTGGTGTGTTTCCTCAAAATGGAGAGCCTGCTTTGGCAAGATCGCTCTATAGCACATTGACAAATGAGCTTAACACTCCCAAATGCTGACTCTTGGCTTTTTTTTTTTTTTTGGTTCTAAAAGTAGAACATACTGAACGATAGGTTTTATTCTTCTCTAAACCCAATTTACCATTCTCTTCACACCCATTAAAGATGGCACTCCAGGCTCACAGCTACTCACTGAAATAAAGAAATCACACTTCGGGCCAAATAAAGGTAGAGAGGTTCCCAAATAGACCCAGGGAACCAAAGGCCAGGTGGCCAGGGATTCCTACTTACCTGTGGTTCTGCTGACCAGTGGTCAACATCAAGGGGAAATGCTCCTTGGAATGCATTTTTATGTAAATAGAGCTCCTTGCTGCAAAGGAAAATTGGTGTTTTGCTACACTTTTGGAAGATGAAACCAGTAATTCTTGCCCAGAAATAAAATGAAGCTATAAGCCGTCAACCATAATTAACTGGAGATAAAAACTGTAAGGAAAGCATGCTTATTGTCAGAAGTCAATTCAGAAATCTCAAGGCAACTTTACATGCAAAAGGAGAAATCTGCTAGAAAGGTTTGTCCTACAAAGAAATCTAAACTCTATTATTTTTATCTGCATAGCCACATTCAAAAAATAAGATATTATTTTCCTTCATAATTGAAAAAGTGATCCCTCTATCTATTCTAATGACCTAACTCAAGCCCACTTTCACCCAGCACAAAAATTCTTTCCTATTTTATCGTTTGTCTACTAAATTTTGTTAGAATAGAATAAACTGTTTATCTGTTTTCTGCCTTTTAATTATACATTCTATGCCTATTGGTTTCTGCTTGTAGGTTTAGGGGTATGGAGGAAAAAATGATATTCTCAAGAGTTTTTTTTCCCAGATAAATACTGTACAAATTGCAAGTAATATTTCTTGTATTCAATGGAGATTCAATATACTACACATTAAGACAAGTCTGGGTTTTACATGGTGGTATTTACTGACATTAATAATCATATGGATTTACAAATATCTATACATATCCCCTTCATAGAGTGCCTTAATTAACTTGTCCAGGGTTTGGAATCC
The DNA here is from genome assembly GCA_004027185.1 of Glis glis. Classification (NCBI taxonomy): domain Eukaryota; kingdom Metazoa; phylum Chordata; class Mammalia; order Rodentia; family Gliridae; genus Glis; species Glis glis. The sequence continues at coordinate 6,437 of PVJS01003048.1, forward strand.
TGACAGTCTACGAAGTCAGCAGGATCATTAAACCCAATCATATTTTCAGCCGAACCTGATATTTCACTAGAGTCATTCAAATCAATTTACCCAACAGAGACATTTGTCCCTGGCCTGTCACCACAGCCCGTACCAAGCGTCCTACACTTCTTTATCTTTTGGCAGGGCCATCATAAGCGAGCGACACGGAGGGTGATGTATGAGAACTCAAGTAAGTCATAAATCCCACAGCCCTTCATCTCCCGTCAGGCGGACTGAATTTACGCCCACTGGCCTTGGCAATGGCTCTTAGCTCCTCTCTGAGAAAGTCAACTTAAAATGACACACTCTTTTAGGAGTGAATCTCCCTTCAATGTGGCACCAGGAAGAGAGAGAACATGGAAGAGAAAGGAGGAAGGGAAGATGTAGGAACATTGCTTGCTCTAACACAGGTAGAGACCACAAACCCCTTTCACCTTTAGAGTTAAAACACCTTTGTAGGACAACTTTATCCTTGTTTGACCCCCATTTTTAAGAGGCCAGAAGACATCCATTTTATTTTACCTTCTGATTGGAGTGAATGGTGTAGAGTTGAGAAGGTAGAGAGTGATGCTCAGACGACATGTGACTTTTATATATCACAATACCAAAGGTTTGCTTACAGAGCTCAGTGGGAACAGGCACTAAGTGCTCTGTAAACAATGGACATAGTCTTTGGAGGTACAAGAGCTTTCTGCCTTGTGTGTGCATTTGCGCATGCATACATATGCATTTGTGCATTTTGCCACGGTTTTGGCGGAAAGCAAAGCATTCAAGCAGGAAGTTTATCATGCTCAAAAGTCCCTGTCTTTAGGAGAAGCTTTCCCAGTAGCTTATGGGATCTCCTGAGAATAGAATTCACATAAGAGCTCTGTCTGTTTCTGATTCTGGAAGAATCTGAGGCACTCCTTTCCACTTTTCTCATGAGAGAGAGAGAGAAATTGAGATTATCAATGATTATAAACAAATGTGATGTAACTTAATAAGAAATTAGGAATTAAGATTAATCAAGGATTCTGGAAATTAGGAAAAGGGATTGAAAGAATTAGCATCAATTGCTTGAAACACTTTTAGAAGTTGTTATCCCTCTAAGAGAAATGGAAATTTTGTCATTCGTAATGTGCATAAAAATTAACCCACATAACTCCACCGGGTCCCCTCTTCCATTCATGTTGATAGTCAACAATACCATAAGACAGTAATCATGCTTTTCCCCACACACCTCATCATCTATACTTCTTAGGATACATCTTGAGTGATGTAATTCACTTCAATGTCATCAAGAAAGCCAAGTCCCGTAGAGACCATCGCTATCATAAGCCGCAAGCTGCTGCCCATGTGTCTGACCTATGCTCCCTGTTGCAATTTTCTTAAGAAAAAGCAAACAAACTCAAAACAACAAGGTAACAAAATAATAATAAAGTAGTTTCCATCCTGGCTTCCATTTAAACCTGTGACTTTCGTTTCTGTTGTTGTTTCGTTATTGCCATTGTATTTACCCATTACTCATCCAGGCTATACAACTAGGGCTGAGTGGAGAAAACAAATCTCCCTGCGACGTCCTAGGTGTGGCCTCCACCTGGGTGGAGGTCAGCAAGTGTCTGACATGCCCTCATTTTACTTTCAAATGATTTTTCTTGTTTTCAGGAAAAACATCAGAACAAGACCATATTAAATTTAAGATAACTCATCAAACATGGTGTTTCTTTAAACAAGGATGACCATGTGGTGCTTTGGAATTTTCTTATAAGAAGTTGCAAGTAGGAAAGCATTCACTGAATAGTATATGAACAAGCTACTGATTTCTGATTTCAGTAATTTTATAATTATTTCTCATACATGCCCTAAAGCACCTAACAGTGTGAAGTAAAATGCAACTATCGTTTAACAAAGAAAGTCTACAGGTCAGAACTTCAAACCTTTCAGATTTTGAAAAGGAAATGATTACATTAAGAAGAATAAAGTTGTACGTGATTGATTGTTTTCCTCCTAGACAGATTTAAATTCAAGCATGGTAGTGCATAGTCTCAGTAGTATACTTGAGAGGCTGAGACAGGTTTGCAAGTTCAAGGCCAGCCTCAGCAACTTAGATCCTGTTTCAAAATAAAAAATAAATAGGGCTGGGGGTATAGCTCAGAGGTAGAATGCCCCAGAATTCAATCCCAAGCACCAAAAAATAAATAAATAAATCAGATTAATAAGATTATGAACCAGATACTAAAACTCTACTATCAGAATAAAAAATACATGTGTGCATACACACACACACATATGCATATTTTATACTTGTTTATAAAACAGCAGGAAAACAATTAGCTCTGTCTATCCCCTCTCAAAAATAAAAGGTACAGAAAGTCTCTGAGATTAATTTGGAGTTAATGTCCCCTAGGCTGGTCATTTTATTTCATATATTCCTGCCAGCTTGTGTAGAAATGAAAAGTATATAATTTAGATTGAATTATACTGGGAATTTAGGAACCTTGACCAAGTATGACACTAGGCAGAGAGACAAAGGAAGCATGACACAGTTTATTGACCTAAATGCTTTAGGTTTCTGGGATTAAGATGAACTATATGCATAAAGCATATTTTACTAGGGGGGAAAAAACTATGATTTCTATGAATATGTACATGTAGGCGATGGACAGAAATAGGACCTGTTCTTTTCACATGAATGGCTGTCAAAGGAGAATATCAGATACATTTTCATGAAAAGGCCAAATACAGCATGTTTTATATAATGAAAAGAATACATTAAGAACCTCGTGAAAATGAAAAATGAGGCAGACTGAAGAGTGAAGCCTATTAAAAGGACAGTCCTCACTTAAAATAATTCATCTCAATATCTTTATCCTCAACCACTGTACATGGATAGGACTTTGACTTTACCTATTTTCTGGCAAATTTATCTTGTCTGCTGCCTTGTTCCAATTTACCTTTCCTAGAGTGAACTTAACAAATTTGCTTCCATTTAAAAATTTAAAAAGTGGTTTATACTTATAACAGGTAAGGGTCCTCTTCTTAAAGTATAAAACAGTTGAAGTTAAAGTTAAATCTGATGTTAGGATTTGTGAATTTCACCCCCAATTATTTTTTAGTATTTATTTATTTACTTCTAAACTTTCTTTTTGTACTACTGGGGGTGGAACCCAGGGCCTCATCCATGCTAGGCAAGTACTCTACCAGCTACACCTCCAGTCGGTCCGACCCATTTCTTTTAATGTGATATGTAAATCCGAGGTGACATTTTTAGACATGGGATAATTTGATGATAATCTTGTTCCATATAGCATTAGGAAAAGGATTTATTTCATAAATGAATCTCCCATTCATTTTCTAGGGTATTTGCTTAGAATGTGGAATCATTTAGAACAGTTTACAAATGGTCCCTAATAGTTAGCTTTTGTTAAATTCAAAGTGAATGCTTTATAAAATTCAGTTCTTTACAATCCCAAAGGTTTCCCTTACCTCTAACAAACATGTTCAATGTTTAATAAATCTGAAATTATGGTGCGTTCTAAAGCCTCAGTCATCAATACATACTTTTAAACTCTATAGTGCAATAAACCAAAGTACTTACTTAGAAAAAATGTTACTATGTGTAAGACTACAGAATCACCAAATTTGTACACAGGCATCATAATTCCTTATTTTGCATAGTGTTTGATACTTCACACTCACATTTCTGTCTCTCTTACTTGATTCTCTCAGTTCCAGGGCAGAGGAAGAGCACATACCACCCTTCCTGTCTCACTGATGGTCTGATGAGGCTCAGGCAGTTCAGCGACTTGCCCAAATATCGTTCTTGCTAAATAAAACACCACAAGTCTTTAAAACGTTTAAATACCCCTCTTAACGTGCACATTCCTTATGTGTGTGTGTTTGTGTGTATGTATGTGAAATAAGGATCACAGTAACAGTCATAATTCTACATGTGATGACTTAACAGATGTAACTATGTATTACGGTTTGGATGAGTGTCCTTCAAAAGTCCATGTCTTACAGGCTTGGTCCCCAGGGTCATATTATTATGAGGTGGTAGAACCTGTAGTCACATCCTAGTGGGAGGTCCTTAGATAACCGAGGACACACCCTTGAAGGAGATTATGACACCTTAACCTCTTCCTTCCTCTGTTCCCTGGCTCATGATGTAAGTGGTTTTCCCTTCCACATGGTCTCAGCAGGATGTGCTGACTCATCAGAGACCCAACACCATGCTCCCCACCTCTGATCGTGCATTAGAAACTCCACAACTGTGATCCAAAGTAAATCTTTTCTCATTATAAGTTAATTTTCTCAGGTATTATGTTAAAGTAATGGGAAGCTGACTAACACACTTTGTAAACCATGGATCGATAAAAACATTTCTATCTTTGAAGTGCTCCGTACTCAAGATCAAACAGTAAGCTTTTTTCCTTCAACTTTAGGGAAAATAACAATCACAGTGGGCCTTGATACAAATGTTGGTTACAAGTCTCCCACTCACAGACTGTCTGATTTAGTAAGTCCAGGTTGAGACCCCAGTAATTAGTAATTTTAACAAGTGGCCCAGGTGTTTTTGAAGAAATATTAAAAATCCATATCATATCATGTCCATAATCCTGCCAAAATTATGGGTCCTATCTTTTTAGGCTCACCATGCCACGTCCCTTGGCTCAGAGAATACCAGTAAAGGGGGAAGAAGAAATACATTTTTGGCAGCAGATTCTAAGAGCTAAAACAATTCTATATCACTGAATAACTTCAGCTTGCTATAGTTCATGTCCATTGAAAGCTGGAACTAATCTCTCTCCAGAGTTGAATGTCTCACTTGGTCTCTGACAAGCTCCTGGAACTATTCTAGGACCAAGAAGAAAAAAGAAGTCTTGGTTACAGCAGCTCTTGTTAACTTGGGCTTCCATTTCCCAAACTATGTTTCTTAGGGCAGTATATTGGGTTTCCCAATATATTAATAAAGGCAGGCTCAAAAATCTGAACTCTCTGGAAAATTCTAGATTATACTTTCTTTTCCACTGCAAATAGAATGGGGCTACTCAAAAGCATCACTCTTTAAAAGACATATATTCCCAATATCCTATATTACTTGACCACATACTCACTGTTGCAGATAAAATTGAGAACATCAGGGAAATACTAGTGCTCCATGGAGACACCTGCCTACGCATAAACACCTAAGCCTTTAACATTCAGATATTTCTCAATCACTATCCGGAGCATGAAAGGGAGGGAAGGGGGAGGGAATAGGGTGGGATTAGAGGGAGGGCTAAATGTGCAATATGTGCATGTATGATGTTCATACCCTGACATATATCAAAATGTATAATTACAATGCACCAATAAATGAACATAAAAAAGAACACGTTAAAATAAAAAAATAAAAAAAGATAACCTGCATTAGTAGATCCATTTAACAGATTCTCACTCTAGGGTTGCTCTTTCGATGGAGACAGGATTCCTGAGCACCTCCTATGATCCAGGTGCAGTGCCAGGGAATAGAGCAGCAAAGACAATTTGTCCTACACTAGAAGACAGCATTTCTGCCCTCAAGGTGTGTGCTTTCAGAGAGAAAGACAGAGAAGTAAAATAGTAAATACAAGGTGTGAAATGTTATCATAGAGACTAACTGAACGTATAACTTGCTGTGCAGGGAGTGGTAAATAAATGACTCCTGGCAAAGGTCAAAGAGTGGGTCCTGAAGATTTAGTATGAATTATCCCAGGGAAGGAAACAAAGAGAAAAACATGGGCAGGTACTGGGTACTTAAAGCAATCCAGGGGAGATCAAGAGAAGAGCAGTGTGAAGGGATGTGTCTTTGAAGGTGGTAGCAATAATATTTAAGTTATCATAAGTCATTTTACTAGCATTAACTAGTTTTCACTAACAGACCCAAGCAGTGAAGTAGGGGGCAATATTATTACCATTTTACAGATGAAATAACTTGGCCACAGAGCAGTAAAATTACTTGCTCAGAGCCGGGCGTGGTGGCGCACGCTTGTAATCCCAGTACTTGGGAGGCTGAGACCGGAGGATCCGGGTTTGCGGCCAGCCTCAGCTACTTAGTTAGGCATCCACAACATAGTGAGACCCTGTTTCAAAATAAAGAATAAAAAATAGGGCTGGGGGTGGAGCTCAGAGGTAGAATGCCCCGGGGTTCAATCCCCAGTTCCGCCAAAAAAAAAAATTACTTGCTCAGGGACATGAAGATGGGGAGTTAGGATTTGAACTGAAGATTCACTGCTTAATTTCCTATCACTGCATACCATTTTGCCTGTAAAGATGAGTATTATGCAGAAAAAAAACACCAAATATCATGAGTTAGAGTATAGATTTTGTCCTGAAAGACATAGTTATTGACTAGATTTAACTAATAAATTGCTATTAAAGCTCACTATATATCAGAAAGAACTGGCTGCAGTGTGGAGAATGAATTTAAGTGGAGGAAGAATAAAAGCTGAGAAGCTAGTTATGGTATTGCTAATCCCTAGTGAGTGGGTGTATTTAAGAACCATCAAAGCAGAACTAAAAGGACAAGGGGGTTGGTAGATAACACCTTCCTCTCTCTCATATTATACACAGGTTTGTTTGCCCCCCCAAACACACATACACACACACACACACACACGTTGAGGGTAGAAACATTGTTAGTTGAATCAGTGACACTGAGCAATATATGGGATTCCTAATCAACTGAGAGTCCCACAAAGGTGGAGATGTAGTCTCAATAATATCATCTCCCCAGCTCTAGCAAAATGACCATGGAGATAAATACTCAATAACTACCTGATGCCTGAAAGTTGATGGAATTAAACTGATTTCAACTTTATCACTACAAATATTGGTAAGCTTCAAGGTCATAGAGGCATGTATGATTTTTTTACAAAAAATAAATTTGCCATCTATAATATCAAGTATCCTCCAAATACTAATTGCCTAGATTTGACTTTTTAATCATATATTATTAAGGTCAAGGACATTAGAACAGGGTACTAAAGAAATCTACCCTAAACTAGAGGGAAGAGAAACATTTCCTTCCATTGCTAATCGTCTTTCTCTTATTTTTTTTTCTTTTATAAGGTTTTCATTTTGGATTGTATTTGTTTTGTGTGTGGGGGGAGGTGGGGGTAGATGGTGCTCAGAAACCTTAACATAACTTTGCAACCTCAGCAGCCAATGTTTTTCCCATACCACAATTAAAAAAAACAATGACAATAAAAACTGGAGATATAATTTGATTTACTTACATATGGTCCAATTAAGAGGCATGTTTTTAACATGTTTATACTATAAAATAAATTTTGTTCAGTTTGCAATTCCCTATTGTTTTGGTGAGCGAAAATGATTATAAATTGTAATTGATTAACTCGATACTGAGTTTGATTCTAGATAAACAATATAAACAATCATTAAAGGAGGATTAATTTGGCTACACCAGATGGATTCCAATCTGCTTTGCAAGTTTATTACAATTCTCATTTTCTTACAAAATTGAAAAGATAGGATAGTTCACACTGTCCTTGTGAACTTTATAGGGCCCTCATTCTTGATTTGGGCGTCCTTCAGAAACCAGGGGAAGAGGTAAGTACTTTGCAAATCACCAAATCCTATTCTTATAGTTTATTATTCTTGAACTTCACATAAGACTTCTTCTCTACAAATCACTGATTTTATTTCATCTAGCATTAGAAAAAGAATTGATTCCAAGAGTGGATCACATAGGAGTTTTCTAAGATATTTGTTTATGATATGAAATCATTTAAAATGTATTTCTGTGATACTGATTTTATGAAATGTTAAATATTTACATTTTTCCTAGATTTAATATTCTAGATGTATATTTTATAAAATTTCAATTCCATGAAACAGAACAAAGAATTGCCTCTGAGCTGCTAACTGAAAAGTCCATTCCCTATTTTCCCTTTAGGATTACCATTCAACAGAAATAAAAGGTTTCCATTACATGCCTGAGGAACTTCCTACCCAGAGAAAGAGATCCTGATAGGAATTTAGTCCAGATGGGCTATTTCCAAAAGAAAGGCAGAAATGGGAAGAGAAACCAATAGAGAAAAAAGGCAATCACAAACAGAAATATCATGAAAATATACCACCATCTTCCAAAAGTGCGAGGGGGTCATAAAAAATAGCTGACAGAGGCAGACTGTAAGACAAGAGGCCCCGCCCAAAGAAAAAAAAGAACAGGATCACAAACCCAAACAATCATTAAAAGAACAATAGGGATTGGGGATATAGCTACACAGGCTAAATCATAAAATGAAATAATAGATATAGGCAGAAAAATATTGATACAGCCAGAGAAAGACAGCCTCCACACCCAAATTGGATAAAAAAGACACACACAGAAACACACAAAGCAATGAACATGGAAAGAAAAAAAAAACAGAAAGCAAGAAACTCTACCAGAGAAAGTTTTCAAAACTAGTAGAGGTAAATAAATAGACAGAAAGACATGTACCTGTGCAGCTTGAGGTATTGGAAATCAGTAAGTGTCTTTTGAAAGTAAAAAAGTACAATGATACCTATAAGAAAAAGGACCGCACTGTGAAAGTCACAGGTCCCTGGGAGGAAGCTGTAGATAAACGATACTTTGCCCTTGAAGACTGATGAGAGAAGTCTTAGCAGTGGCCAAGGCATGGCTCTGGGGTCAGCGGTATGCCTGGCTGCCAAGTGTTGAAGGACTTTCCCTGGGACTCCGAATCAATGGGGAAAACAGCAGTAGTCTATCCAGAAACAAAGACTCATGACTAATGATTTCTTGGGCCCCTCCCAGGGACATTTGTCTAGAATTTTTTTTTTTTTTGCAGTACTGGGAATTGAACCCAGAGGCATTCTACCTCCGAGCTACACCCACAACCCTATTTTATTCTTTATTTTGAAACAGGGTCTCAGTAAGTTGCAGAAGGCCTCACTAAGTAGCTCAGGCTGCCCATGAACCTGTGATCCTCCTGTCTCAGCCTCCCATGTACTGGGATTATGAGTGTGCACCACCACATCCAGCTTAGAAATATTTTTATTATAACTATTAGTGTTGGTGGTGGCGGATACCACTGACACTAGGGATACTGCTAAATATCCTATAACACATAGCTCAATCCTCTCAAGAAAGAATTGTGTAGTCCAAAATGTCAATGGCCTGTCTATTGAGAAATATTGCCCTTCAGTCTATTCTCACAAGGAGAAAATCCTTTCCATCCATCTGCAAACGGGAATTTACCATCCTTAAAACAGGACCAAGAATTTCCAAATCAAGAATCTCAAAATCATCCCCTCTGTCCTGACGGTTTGTGACCATGCTATGAAAGAGGTCTAGGACAGCCTGTTAGGAGACCTGGGTCCTGCTGCCATTAATTACCTGAGCAGTTTTGGACACTTCACTGTCCTTGTTTGGATTCTCTTTGTCATTGGTAAAGTGGAGGGCTACACTACATGAGCTGTCCCCAGCCTTTCTGAGTTTAACAGTCACTTTTTTTTTTGAGGTAATGGGTATTACACCCAAGGGTATTCTACTTCCAAGCTATACCCCCAGCCCTATTTTATTTTTATTTTGAAACAGGGTCTCACTAGGTTGATGAGAGCCTCATTAATTGCTGAGGCTATCCTTGAACCTGCGATCCTCCTGTCTCAGCCTCCCAAGTACTGGGATTATAGGCATGTGCTACCATGCCTGGCTAACAGTCACTTTTTAAGGACAAAAAAGAAAAAAAATGAAAGAAGGCACAACCAGTTGAAAGCAATTGTACTTTTGTTGTCTGTTAATTGAAGAAATACAAACGGACTTAAAATTTAGCAAGATTAAATATGTATTTGGAATTGTTTAGCTTTATCAAAATAATAGAAACCTGTATCTTTATGCAAACCAGATTGATTGGATTCACAGACAATACTTGGCTAGTATATGACTTTATATGGTGCTTACAAGGATCCTGAGATCCCTGCCCCCTTGACTCAGAGAGAACTACATTTATGATTATCTCTAATGTCTCTTTCTACGATTGCCTACAGTAGGGGGCAGGTAGAGATTGGAAACGATGGCCATCAAGACCATCCTTGGTAAGAGGGGCAGGGAAGAGGTAAGCTCAGATTTAACTTAGGAGTTGAAGAGCTGTCCTCTTCTTAAAAAAAGAGCAATTACTATCCAGTTGCAGCAAATGATTGCCTTTAGGGGAATACTTATTCTTTACCCCAATTTCTCAAAAGAATTCAGATATCTGGATTTTTTTTTTTTTTGCAGTACCAGGGATTGAACCCAGGGGCGTTCTACCTCCGCGCTACACCCCCAGCCCTATTTTTTTATACTTTATTTTGAAACCGGGTCTCACGAAGTTGCGGAGGGCCTCATTAGGTAGAGAGAGAGAGAGAGAGAGAGACAGGGAGAGAGAGAGAGAGAAAGCTGAGGCTGGCCGCGAACCCGGATCCTCTGGTCTCCGCCTCCCAAAGTACTAGGATTACAAGCATGCGCCACCACGCCCGGCTTGATATTTGGATTTTTAAATGCTGATCAAAGATTTTAAACACTATGAGCCAAGCATAGCATGTTTGCTGCCTGAATTTGGCCCAAAAAAGGGTCATTTTGTGATCCTTGGGTAATTATAATTTGACTAGATTCTATTTAATTTACCCTCCTTCCTTCCCTTCTCCACTTCTCTCTCCCTTACTAGCTTCTATGCCTTGTTTCAAATGTATTTGTTATTCTGTTTTCCTTTATCTTCTTTCCCTGGGGATTTCCCTGCGTGGCTGAGCATGGGTCCATGCCTACCCCTCTGCTTTCTCTTTGAGGAGATTACTGTACTTGGTCTGGAATAAGAGTTAGATTTGGAGTAAACACAACAGTGAGAAAAGAGCCAGACAACTGGACCCCTTCACAGCACCTTGTGTATGTGACACAAAAGCTCTGGCAGTTCCTGAATCAAGGGACTAATCGGGAAGTCTCTCCCCACTCTTCTCATACTCCTGAAATTCCCCCCAATGACTCCTCCCTCCTCCACCATCCAAAGCCCAGTCAACTCTGACCCTCCTCCACTGTAGAAACCTGGAAATCATTTAAGTCTGTACTTGTGTTCTCTCCCATCTGTCATTTCCCCAAAACCAGTCATTTATACTGCAGTAAACAGTACATTAGCCACTAGACAGTTCCTAATCTGTCATCCCTTTCGTTTGATCCACTCTATCTATTCAGGGGAGGACATGCTGGAAAAGACTCCCCCCTGCTAATGAGGAGTCAGACGTCTATGCTTCCTCACAGAGCATTCTTGGGCAAAATAGGAGGGGTGGTGGAGGATGCTGCAAAGCTCACGTGTGACCTCTTTGCTCTTTGTGATTAGTTTTTGTCCCAGACTCCAATTTAGATAAGATATTTAAAGGATATTGAAGGAGACCTCCAAATACAAAACTAGCCCATTTGGCCACACAGTGGTAGAACTAATCATTGGATTTCAGTATGTTATGATACTTGCCTAGCCACGCCCAAACACAAGGGTATCACAAATATGAAGAGTGGAAGGGGTCATCGTGTTTTCCTATGGCCAGAGAAGTGATTTAAACATCAGGGTTCTAGTCTTGTTTCTGCCATTAACTTTGAGCATATCTCAACATAACCATAAGGGCTTGCATTGATTGGACACTTAGTATTTGTTACGGTAAAAACTTAACATAGATTATCTAAAATTTTTTTCATAAAAACTCTATGAGGTACGCAAGAATATCATCCCCATTATAGAAATTATCAAAAACAATCAGTCTTACAGAGGTAAAGTAACTTGCCCAAAGTGAAACAGGCAGTAAGTGGTAAGCCAAAAACATGTTCTAATCTACCAGGCTCCAGAGATAATCTCTGCACATTTTTTGTTGGGGTGGGTGGGGGCAGGTAAGAGAGCTGGTAAACTCACATCTTTTTTTTGGATTCATTACAAGCTATGCATCCTCTTCCTCAGAATGTAGCACAGGCAAAGCAAGGACATGTGCAGCCTCAGGGAGATCACAGACTCAACACTTGGCAGTAACATCCTTTCCAGAGCTGAAGTCCTATGACCCTGTGATTCTCACACCTGACCCCTTGCCTACATAGTTAATCTGGTGGCTTGGCCCCTAACTGAAGAGGACATTACACCCAGGAAACCTAAATCCAGACTGCCCTATATAGGCTGTGGTCATATTTCAGGCAATGACAGCTAACCACGAGCACACAGCAGCAACCTTCAATTCATATTAACCTGCACAGGCATTATAACCAGCAACTGGAAGTAACAGATTCTTTATTCTAGATCCAATTCTGCGTCCCCAAGCCACCCAGTCTCCCAGCTGTTCCCTTTTCTGTTTTGCTTTGTTTCATAAAGATACTCATTTAACTTCCCGTCATCTTCAGCTCCTAATTGCCACAACCAGATGGAATAACTCACTGCTGGGTGAATCGGAGACTATTTCATTCTGTGACATTGACTGAGAGAGTCCAGGTCCCCACAGGAGAATTCTGATTGAATCACTTGGTTACTATTCCCTCCAACATCTGGCAAGGTTTTGCTTTTCCTTTTATCAAAAGAAAAAAAGAAGAATTTATAGATGTTTAACACATCCCAAATAAATATACATAGAAGTAAAGTTTTTAATTAAAAAATACACACATATAGTCCTATGCCAAAAAGTTTTTTTTGTTTTTGTTTGTTTGTTTTCATTAAGTGTTTCAATAAAGTATGTGGAAAAGTTTATACTGCTTTTGTGGGAAGTAGGAGGTAGGTAGGCTAGGCATATGCTCTATAATTTATATATATATATTTTTTTTCTGGAATTACGCATGATTCTGGTACATGTGCCTTTCTTGCAAATCTTGCTAATTGGATATGATTCTGCCATTCCCTCTCAGCGAGCGTCACTTTTCAGAAGCAGGGCTCCTGTGTGTGATTGGAGACGATGGTACTGTGGACGTGAAGGGCCCACAGATTGCTATTGATCCTCATTAAACACCTGAGACGTGTGAGTTATTTTCACATACTTCAGTATCCACAGGTCAACACTTTTGCAAACATTCAGAGAAGATTTCCTTTCCACTCTTAATTACAAGATAAATAAATCTCAAACACTCCTGCTGTTCTGTTACTGGGGTCATATTGTTTCCTACTGAAAAGAGTTTATGGGACTAGCTGATAGGAGGTATCATCTCATTTGATTCAGTCCTGCTTGTTTTTAGGTTTTTTTTTGTTGTTGTTTTTTGTTTTTTGTTTTTTTTTTTTTTGTCTTTGGTGTTTTCTCGGCACCGGCTAGGGCCTCAAATGAGAGGAGGGAAGAACTACCATTTGCTGAGTACCTTCTCGGAGCCACACTATGGGCTCTGGGTTTGATTATCACAGTAACTCTAAGAGTCAGCACTGTTATCCCACCAAATTTATGATGAGGAAATACACCTTAGAAATATAAGTAACATACTCCAAACCACATGGCCACAGTGCCACTATTTGATAAAAAGTCAATAGGACTTCAATATTCATGTCTTCTTTTATTTTTTACTCCAATGAGACCCCATGACAAAAAAATGAAGCACTTCAAAGATTTGTTCATTAAGTTTTGCGCAGCAGATACTACAAACTCTGTTCAGTTAATACCACTTCTTGACCGCATCTCATCAGCCCTGCTTCCCCAGTAGACGCTTAAAAGCCCCAACTCAATTTGCTAGCTACCCTTCCAGCTAGGGGCAGCATGTTATACAATTCTGACCAGTGCTGACCAGTGTGACATGCCTAGATTTTTACTGCCCTGTTCCTCTTGCCTGGGAGTATGGCCACCATACCGTGATGAAGAGACAATAAAAAGGAGCTGAAAAAAGGTGTGGCTCCCAGCTGTGCACTGTGGCATATGCCTGTGATCCCAATACTTGGGAAGCTGAGATAGGAGGATGTCAGGTTTGAGGCCAGCCTCAGAAACTTAGAGAGACCCTGTTTCAAAACAAAAATAAATAAAGTGCCAGGGATGTATCCCAAAGGTAGAAAGGCCCAGATTTCAATCCCCAGTACCAAAATAAATATATAAATAAAAGAGCATGGGTCTCAATGGCATGAAGCAAGCAGCTGCACCACCCCAGGCTGTGTACTTCTCTATTCCTTGCTACTTAAGACCATCAACCTCCAACTGGCTAAGCCAACATTAGTTGTGTTTTCTGTGATTTGCAGCTGGACACAGTCACCTGTCACTAACAAAACAAAACCTCATCCTCAGTAAAGGGCATCTTCTGTAAGATAAACTGTTTCCATTGAAGGGCCATTTTATAGACCTTTTGATTTTAGAGAAAGTGTTTAAGAAGGAAGAGATCAATATGCCAGGAGAAAGGAGGATAAATTTCATCCAGGAGGGAGAAATTGATCTGGATCGTCTAGAAAATATAGCAGGGAGGAGGCCTTTCCGTGGGGCCTACTGTGTGAGACAAGATATACAGAGAACACACCTGGCATGCTCCAAGGTTGTAAACTTAGCCACACAGATGAGATAAAGTCAGATCATTGAGGTGGGTTCGATTATACAGGGCTGTGAAGCCAGTGTTCAGAGTCTAATTATACTGCAAATGGCAGAGAGTCGGAACAATAAAATAGGAGCAGTGTGTCAACGTGGTGCTTAGGGCCATAATTCCTATAGTAGTGCTGAGGCCAGTTGATGTGGAAAGTAACTGGAGGCTGGAGACCAACAAAAAAGTGCAAGAATCCAGATGTGAAAGGATCAAGACTCTGTGAAAAGAAAGGTGTAGGGTTGGACCCTAAGAAATAGATTACAAAACCTGTCAAGAAGGGCATGGTGAGCTGGGCGTGGTGGCACACACTTGTAATCACAGTACTTTGGGAGGCGGAGACCGGAGGATCTGGGTTTGCAGCCAGCCTCAGTTCTCTCTCTCTCTCTCTACTTAGTGAGGCCCTCCGCAACTTCATGAGACCCAGTTTTAAAATAAAGTATAAATAATAGGGCCTGGGGTATAGCGTGGAGGTAGAACGCCCCTGGGTTCAATGCCCAGTACCGCAAAAAAAAAAAAAAGAAGGGCATAGTGGTACAAGCCTGTCATTCCAGTACCTGAGAGGCTGAGACAGGAGGATCACATGTTCCAGGTCAGCTTCAGTAACTTCTTGAGACCCTCAATGACTTAGCAAGACATTATTTCAAAATAAAAAATAAAAAGGGCTGGGTTGGAGGTAGAATGCCCCTGAGTTCAATCCCCAGTGTGAAAGATGAAGGAAGAAGGAAGGAAGGAAGGAAGGAAGGAAGGAAGGAAGGAAGGAAGGAGAAAGGAAGGATGGGAGGGAAGGAAGGGAGGGACTAAGGAGGAAAGGAATGGAAATAATAGAGAATGTGGTACAGTCTCCAGGGGAGGAGCATGGTGGAATGTTTTGAAAAAAAGGAGTCTGAGAGGAGAACAGGCCTCCCAGACAGACAGGCCAGGGACTAGCTGTTCTCTCCCCCTTCATACTGTGGGGCTCTACACCTCTTGCATCTCAATGTCTTCATCTATGGAACGCAGGTACTTAGTTCCATCTCTTTGGATCTTTGTTTTAGAGGTGACATATTTAATAGTTGCTCAGTAAATATTTTATAGGAGTGCCATTATTATCAAATGGAGAATGTAGAAAAGGTATCTTGTCTATAGAAGCAAGATTTCACTAATGAGTATGATTTTTCAGTATTTTTAAGAAACTGACGGAATACTGATATCAGAACTACAAACCTAAGTACAGTGTTAGAGGTAATTATACAAATTACAGTGTTTTACCAACCCCTGAAAAGCTATCCTTCCAGTGTACACTTCTACAGACCCTTAATGAGAGTGACCAACCCCCTTGTGGCAAAATGATACTCTCAACTGGGTGCTATAAAAGTCTCAGCTGCCCACAACACTGACCCGTTTCTATTTTTATGACGTCCCAACACCTAATTGAGATGGCCCTGTGCCTCTGTGGGTACGCTTGTGTGCTTAAGGAATATGATACGAAATATGTGGATGGGGTATCACATTATCAGAGCTGCCAGCCGTGCGCACTGAGCTGTGGGCTACATTCCGTGTGACTAAACTCTTGAGGTTCTCCTGTTTCAGAAGACAAGGGAGAAGAAAGGGAGAGGAGAGGGAAGAGGGCAAGGGATTGGGAGTGCTGCCAGTATCTGGCCTGAAGCTATAAGATATGGTGTTTAGACTGAAGATAGTAGCAAGTGTGCATATGTTAAGAATATGCCCTAAGTCATTTCTTTTGAATTGCAATTAGAGAAGAAGTGCTCACATTTTTTTTTGAACTCCAGTAGTATACTTGGCACTGTTTTAATGATTTACCCGCTTTAGCTCATTTAACATTATTTGTATACACTGGTGAGTGCTAAAACATAAAATAACATGAAAGACACATAGGACACTTGAAGTATGAACTTTGTACCAGCTGTTCCCTCTGC
The DNA here is from genome assembly GCA_004027185.1 of Glis glis. Taxonomy (NCBI): domain Eukaryota; kingdom Metazoa; phylum Chordata; class Mammalia; order Rodentia; family Gliridae; genus Glis; species Glis glis. The sequence continues at coordinate 22,874 of PVJS01003048.1, forward strand.
CTACAAGGCCTTTCTCAAACCACGGGCGTCCTTCTCTTCACCTAATCCTGACTCCAATGTCCCTTCCTCAGAGAAGTCTTCCCTGACCACCACTTGTCCTTCTTTCTCTCCTTACTCATCCCCCCCCCATTGGAAAGTGTTTCTGATGGTCCCTGCTTTTTGCTGAATGTCTCTCCCACTCAATGTATACTTCACAAGCTCAGGGCTTGGTCTATCATGCTTATCCCAGTTCTCTGATTATTACTAGGCATAAAGTTCTAAATTCCTATTGAAGGAGACACATCTAACTCCCACAGATACTAAGACTCTGTTCTCTACCTTTGGTAAACCCACATCTCCAAGCAGTTTCAATCCCTAAGGTCAGGCAACATCATTCAGGAAGCAAAGATACAACAAGACTGTCACTGCTGGGTGTCCATCCCACTTACCTTAGAGCTGCCTCTGTCCTCCACCAATGGAGTGTTCAGAGGAGAGGTGCCTGGGACCACACCCCAGCTTTAATTCCTTTCCTGTGGATCCTTGGCTACTGGGACACTTTTTTCCCTTTCTAAATGGACTTTATGCAGTTGACATTGGCTCAAAAGGTCTCTCCCCTCTGCTCTATAACAAATCACCAATTCCCTAACCTAAGGGAGCATAGGCTCTGATTAAGGCTAATGAAGACATGGCGGCCGAAGTCCTGTTCCCATCACGCAATACCATTAGGGAAGATTAATCACCCTTTAACCAGAACTTCTGTATTCTGGCTCCAAGCAGCCGGAAAGGAGAGGGAAGCATCCATCACTTCATCCAAGCAACACCAAATGCTGCTGCGGCCATCCATCATGAAGGCACTGACCGACCACAGCAAGGGAGTGTGGCAAACAGAGCTGCAAAGGTGTAAAGACAAATGTGGAGACAAACATCCCTGTGGTGGTGGAGAACGTTGTGGAGTGTTGCATAGTTGTGGAATGACCCATCGCTTCTGCAACTAGGTGTGTGTCCCCAATAACATGGTACTGGGAATCTGACTTCTGACTTGTCAATGGACCATTCCCATATCCTTCCTCTTTAGATACAAATTCTTAGAAGACAGAAGCAATGTTTATTTCAGCTGTGTGTTTTGGAAATGAGTGTTATAGAACCTATGACATAAAAGTGATGCCTCAGGAAGCATTTAAGGTCCTACTTACACATAGTGCATTGGACTAGCTTCTGTTCTTTGGTTCAGATTCCTTTCTTCCAAAAAGTTTGCAATAAGCCTGAAAAGAAATTTTATGGCAGTATCTATTGCCCTACTTCTAAATCCCCAAGAAAATGACTGTTTAACCAGAATGTGCAGGACCTGACCTGTTCAGGATTCACAGTTTTTCTGCAGTTCAGTTTCCTCAACTCCAAAAGAGCACACAAAAATATAAAAACCAACAATTTCACGTAACATATATCTTTGTACAATTACAGTGCAATGTCTTAAACACCTGTTGCCTGCCAAAACACAGACAACCAAGAACAGATGTGGGCCAGGCATCCCCCCCTGGGGTTGCTGTCATCTTACGGCCTTGCTCCTGAGTTTGAACCACCCATCTCCATGGGTCCAGTGGGCCCACATCCCTGACCTTCATAGCCTGGTAGGTGACATCATCACCACCAATACATTCTTCCCTCAATGCACGTCAGGAACGATGATCATGTTTAAAGTAAAGGCCCTTTAGAAGAGCTCGGTTTTGCACTGATTCCGGTGTTTGGGCACTACTGGGCCAATTTTCTAATTATTCACATAACCCCGCATTTCTGAATTAAGAGCCCATTGTTTGTGCCACTTCTCATGGTGCTTATCACATTCAATCTGGTATTAGAGCAAATTGCATACTCCCATCCTCTCCACTAGATTGTAAGCTCTTGAAGCATGGGCCGAAAATCATACTCATCCATAGATCCCCTGAAGTGCCTGGCACTTTCCAAGTGAATAGAGGCACTTAATAAACATCAGTCGAATTGGAATTTTTTTTGAAGAGACCATACATCAAAAGAAATAAAACGCAATTAATTTAATTGAAGCTTATTAAAATGCACTTTCTCCTCTCCTTCCACTGAACAGGAAATTCAAGCCAGCATGAACTGAAGAGCATCTTCTATATGAAAATTAAAGACTATTGTTCCTCAACCTCTTGCTGTAGCTAGGTGACGTGGTGGGTTTGGAGCTAGGAAGACTGACATTTGTGATCTCAATGCTCCCCTTCACAAAGCTGGGTGACCCTGAGCAAATTCCTTAATATCATCAAACCTCAGTTTCCCTATCTAAAAGGTTAGTATCAAGATTTCCCCTGGAATTATATATATCAAGCACCAGCATAGTCTCTGGCTCACAAGGAGCATAGGTCTATGAAAGTTACCAACCATATCCTGAGGCAAGGATTAAGCCGGGCGTGGTGGTGCACTCTTGTAATCCCAGTACTTTGGGAGGCGGAGACCAGAGGATTAGGGTTCACAGCCAGCCTCAGCTCTCTCGCTGTCTCTCTCTCTCTCTCTCTCTCTCTCTCTCTCTCTTTCTCTCTCTCCTCTTAGTGAGGCCCTCTGCAACTTCGTGAGACCCAGTTTCAAAATCAAGTATAAAAAATAGGGCCAGGGGCGTAGCGTGGAGGTAGAACTCCCCTGCGTTCAATCCCCAGTACCGCAAAAAAAAAAAAAAAAAGGATTAAGCTTCACTGTGGAATGACCTGAATATAGGTTTTACTCTATAAAACAGTTCTGTGTAAAGATAACATATCTGAATTAGAAATTCAACATTCAGGTGTGGTGGCACATGCCTGAAATCCAAATACTTAGGAGTCTGAGACAGGAGGATCGCAGGTTCAAGACCAGCCTCAGCAACCTACTGAGACCCTGGTTCAAAACAAAAATTAAAAAGAGCTGGGGGTGTAGCTTGGAGGTAGAACACCCCTGGATTCAAACACCAGTACCACACACACAAATTAGAAACTCAACTTTTTAAAAAACACTCACAATCCAGAATAGAAGGGAAGTTAGAGTACTCATCATTATATTCAGATTGGTTATGTGTTGACAAGGATGTAGTGGTATGTGTATGTGTGCGTGTGCGTGTGCGTGTGTGTGTGTGTGTGTGCACCTAAGCTAAGTGCATAGTTTAAACAGAGGTTGGTGCATTGATGTGTACCCTCAGAAAAGCCTATAAGATGGATATTGGGGTTAGGGGTGCTCCTGTGGAGATGCCTGTGAACGAAATGAAGTAAAAGGCTTACTTCATCAAATATGTATATATATATATATATATATATATATATATATATATACACATATATATGTTCATCAAATATGTAAATATGTATATGTATATATATATATATACACATATATATGTTCATCAAATATGTAAATATGTATATGTATATATATATATATGTGTGTGTGTGTGTGTATGTTCCAGTTCTGGTAGACAGAGAAAGCCTTCACTGATTGAAGAGGTAAAAATTAACCTAGTCTTAAAGGATGAGCAGGATTTTGATAAGTGGAGAGAAGATGAGGAAACAGATGTTTGACTAGCAGCTATAATTCCTGAGAACCAGGGCAGGAATTCTCAGTAGCCTGAATTTTCCCACTCTTGATTTAGAAAAAGATAATTTTTATTCTTAAAAAGGCAGTTTATTCTTTTGAAGGCAAGTATGGAGACACTAGTAATAGGTTTATGGTACTACTTTTAAAAACCTAAGATGAGGAAGAGAATCAGAGAAGACTGGGTGAATTTATTTACTACTACATATTCATTATTGATTCACTTATTTATTCTACATGAATTTATTAAAGGCCTACTCTGTAAGAGAGAGTGAGAGATAGGAATATGAATAAAACACTGTCCAGAGGAGCATATAATCCTGAAGCAATAAAATAAATCAATATAAAAGCCAGGCTTGGTGATACATGCCTGTAATCCCAGTACATAATGAGGCTGAGATAGGTGGATCACAAGTTCAAGGACAGGCTCATCAATTTAGTGAGACCCTGTTTTAAAATTTTTTGAAAAATGAGTAGGAGTGTATTTCAGTGGTAGAATGCCCCTGGGTTCCATCCCAGTACCAAAAACAACAACAACAACAACAACAATAATTATAATAATAATAATAAAATTAGTATGGTAAAATCATCATAGTAAAATTATTTTTAAAGGGATGCAAGCAAAGTCCCCTAGGATCCCAGAAAAATGAAAACTAATTTCAGATGCGCACAGAGGTGGCAGGGCAAGGAAGGGGTGAGGGGAAGTGCTAGTGTAGGAAAAAGCCCAGTCTCCCATCATTGTGTTTTATTTTTCCTATTGTTTTATTTCTCACTTTCTTTTCACCAAACCCTTTCACTATTAAGAGCAGGGTTTTCAAAGGGTTCCCTTTGCCAGTAAAGACTCCTGACTGTTTTCTCCTTTCTTTGCCAAAGAAGTTGATTTGCAATGCATGATGCCAAACTAGTGTACCAGATACTAAGGAGAAAGGCCCAAGAATGGGTTTCACATACTTCTGTGGAGAAGAGTTTCAATTTCTTTTCCTGTATTCCAGTAGCAAGTCTCCCAAGACTTAGCCCATTATTAACAGAGAAAATGCCAACCATGTCTCCCTCATCTGACATATGACAGTGCTACGCCAAGGCCTGTGACAATTTGCTTCCGTCACCCTTGCCTGTTGTAATTGGTCTTAATTCTAGATGGATTTTTCCCATCTCCTCTCTAAGCTTCCTAAATAACTTTTCTAACCCCAAAGCCTACAGGCAGAACTAGCAGAGTCTGAGCTACATGATGGGATCCAACTTATAAAGTAGATCATGAGGCAGGGGGGAGGAAAGGGGTAAGATAAAAAACTAGGAAAGAAGCAGAGGTGGGGGTGAGACAGAGCAAGTTTCAACAGAGATGAATCTAAGTGGATGGTGCAGCCTCATATTTTATTGAATCCCTAAGGCATGATGGACAGGACTGGCTGCTTGGCAGGCCAGCAAAGCTGCTGTAGAAAGGGTAGATGAGCTGGGCACAGTGACACCTGCCTATAATACTAGTACTTGGGAGGCTGAGACAGGAGGATCACAGGTTCAAAGCCAACCTCGGCCACTTAGCAAGACCCTAATTCAAAATAAAAATAAAAAGGGTTGGGGGTGTAGTTCAGAGGTAGAATGTCCCCAGGTTCAATCCTCAGTACCAAAACAAAAAACAAAAGGAAGGGTAGATGAGCACATGCCTAGTGATCCATGGAGTGATCCACATGAGGGAGGCAGCAGTCAACTGATCCACCCAATTCATGATAGAGTCCTTTGATGGGGCCATCTGCTCTTCCCTCTATTCCAAGAAGGGCTCAACCCTAATCTTAAGGTCGGGCATTTGTGGGCAGATAGGACAGTGATCAGCATTTCATGGTTCCATGGACATATGAGGGTCGGGTTGATAAAATGAACAAGACCAGCAGAATGTCTATCACGAGGTTTACTGGCTACCCAGGAGCCTTTTCCCATGCTCTACACCATATTGGCTGGATGCACTGCAGTCAATACCGTGCCTCCTCTGTCATTGGGGCTCTATGCGCCACTGTGTGCAGCCAGCCTTACTGCTTTCAACAGTATTCCCCTTTGTCCTGACTGTTTGCAAACCCAGGAGTCTTGGCTGGAGCAGGGAGGGATTGGAGGGTGAAAAGAAATGCTATTAATTATAGAAAGGTTAAATTGTTTGCTCAGGGTCATTCAGTGAGACAATGACAGAGTTGGAGAAATCCCAAATCCCCCAGATTAGGTTAAATCCTTCTGCTGAATGTACCTAGAGCACCTTAAACCTCTTCTTTCATAACACTCATCACTCTTGTAGCTATCTATTTAATGCCCGTGTTCTCCCCGGATTACAGACTACTAGAGCTGATACAGTGTCTATCATTTTCACTGTACGAGCCCTTGCATCTAGGTCATTCCTGGTGTGAGGTAGGTGGAAAAAAATATTTGTTGAATTTATTAAAAATTTTGGGAATCCTTGCTAGCTCTCTTTTTTAAGTGGTTTATATTTTTTGGCACTGGGGATTAAACCTGGGGCATTCTACCTCCAAGCTCTACCCCCAGCCCTATTTTATTTCTTTATTTTGAAACAGGGTCTCACTAAGTTGCAGAGGGCCTCACTAAGTAGCTGAGGCTGGTCGCGAACCCAGATCCTCCTGTCTCAGCCTTCCAAGTACTGGGATTACAAGCGTGTGCCACCACGCCCGGCTTTTAAGTGGTCTTCTATATCTAGAGCTATTTCTCTTGTACAAGATGCTCTTTTGAACCTGAAGATCAGGCGTTATAGGGCAAAAAAAAAAAAAAAAGAGCCCAGGACCTAAAGCAGATTTTAAGGAGAGGACAATCTGAACCAAAACAAGCAGATTGAGCCAGAGGGGTGGATAAAGAAGGAGTGTGTGTAACACAGAAGTGTGGACTCAGAAGTCCTGGGTGTGTAATAACACAACAATTTTCTCCCACCGCACAAGGCTGCTTTGTGTTCAGGTCCTGCCACATCACAGCAAGCTACCTTGGCTTATGGATGCTGCTGCATTGGTCAGAAAGAGCAAAGAGGGCAGAGGGGAGCATGGGTAAGGTAAGAAAGGAAAAGACACTCACTTTAGAAAAATCACTCATGGCCAAAGAGCTGCATGACCCTTTCAGACTTGGCTTTGCACCCTGGGGAGCTACTTGAGAGCATCCCTGAGCAGGATGGAATAGAGGGCCAATGAGATATGATGGCAGAGTAGCCTCCTTCCTACACTGGAGAGGCCAGAAGCTCTGAGGTTGGAGAGAATTTACATCACATCCAGAGAACCATAAAAAAATCGCTCCCTGCTATAAAGTGCCACTTGCCAGTACTGGGTTACTGTGTTTAAATGTGCTTCAGCAGCCCACATCATGGGGAAGGCCATATCTCTTTGGGTAGAAGACAGGGCCTCTCTATGTCATGATTCCAAGTCTTTTGGGGACAAGCAACTTTGTGATAGAAATTAAAGTCTAGAGAGGTGGGTCTTAGGATGGAAAGAGGGAAGCCTTCTCTGGGATTTGCTCTCTTTGATTTGAGCTTAGAATTGGTCATTCTTAAGGAACATAAGACACAGCTGGCTGGTGTCTGGGTAGAAGCCCTATAGGAACCCCACAAGAGGGGACCAAAGCCCATGGGATCACTCTGAGCAATCAAAGCTAGTATCAATGTGCCTCCCTTCCATGACTCCTAATGTAACACAGGAGTCTTAAATACCATTGCCTGTTTCAGCTGTGGTTTAAAGAATTGAAGAAAAGCATTGATTGTTAACACCTGGGTCAGGGAAGCAGGTGGTAAAGCAGTGTTTCTCACAGCTGGTGCAGCAGTGGCAATGGAGGAGTCTCAGGGATGAGGGATCCAACACCCTTCACCACATGGGAATTGTCACTTCTCAGCCCACTTTGGAGAATGAGGGTGCTGACCATCATTGATTCTAACTGAATAGATTTTCATTCAGGCTTCTGGAGAGGAACTTCTAATTCAATGACATAGACAAAGCTCAAGTGTAAATCCCACCAGGGCAAGGAAGATGCTTGTCTTATTTCTTATTTTATCACGAGGGCCAAATACAGTATCTGCTACAGAGTCAGAGTTTCAGAACTATTTGATGAATACACTAATTAGTAAATGTTCTATTTTGCTTTGTATATCAATAAAAAGCATTGACTTTGGAGATACACAGGTCACTAAGGTGGTTCCTTCCAGACTGTCATGGGTGAGATGGTTAACAAAATATAGGTTTGGAAAAATAGGTAAATTTTGTAACCACTAAATTATTATGGGAAAAGCAAATCTTATTTAATGAATACTCTGATTTAGCTTTTAGTAATCAACAAGGTGGTTGGCAAAATCTAATGTGAATAGAAATGCATTCGGCATTTCAAAGACAAAAGCTTCTTTGGAAGACGTTAATAATCCCTTTGAGAGCATTGCCTGCCCACAGAAAGTGAAGTGGGCTATTTGTTTTTGTTTAAGCAGGTACTGAATACCAACACTGTGTAAGTAGCTCAGGTATACACAGGCTCAGGCATAAAACTGGTCTGCTTTAAGTCCTGCCTCTTCAACAAAGCCCAGGAAAGCAGAGATGCGTATACCAAAAATAGAATAAACTCACAACAGTCACTATCTAAGGAGTTTGGGGTAAGCCATTATTGTATTCATGCAATAAAGACATTTTTGAACTCCTTTAAAACAACATTTCAATTTGGGAAGCCTTTACAGGCAGTGATGGGCTTTAAAACAATTCAGGAATGCTTTCTGACTTGCAGCAAATCTGACTGTACATATTCTTATTAAGTGAATTTCATACAAGCAAATTTGAAAAGTCCCTGAGCAAAATCTTTACCATCATACCTCCCCCTACCCTACACATACACAGTTTCCCCCCCACCTTCAAATACAGTAAGACAGGCAGAGAAGGCAGAACTCAGAATCAGTGTCAAAAACATTACTATGGATTTCTTCTTGAAAAATGCTGAAGGAAATACACTTAGCAAAGGTTAAATGAGTCTGATCATAGCTAAACCCTTACAAGGCCTCTCTGTTCACAACTGGAGGAGGAAGATGTTGAAAATAGCAAGCAATCCTTAAATAATTAAGCCAGGGAGCTCATCTGCTCTTGCAAAATCAATTCTTCAGTAGTTTGGAAAGCTCAAGAAGGGAATTCAAGCTCGAAAATTCCCCCGAGGGGAAGACCATGACAAATGGCCAACCCACAAAGGCTATGGACCCAGATGCTTGCCTAGGGTAACACACCTGCTTTCTGGGATCCTCTTATGCCTTCTGTAAAATGGGGGTGAAACATACCTTTTTTTTTTTTACAGGAATCTGTGGGGAGCAAGTGAGAGCCTTCTTCAAAGTCTCTCCTCTAGCTCATAGGAAATAACTCACACTTAACTTGGCACTCAGTCTCTGATACTGGCCCCTAGCTATCCCCCGATTTCCAGTGCCCTCCCATATGAACATAGTTATTCTCCAGACCACTGAGTTCTTGCAAATCCCCACACGAATGATGGTTCTCCAGCTTTTTCACAGTCTATACCCTCTGCCTACCCCTCTCCTTTCTTATTATGCCAGTCTAGTCATTCTTCCAGACTCACTTTGCCTCTGTCTTAGCTGTTCCATCTTGATTAAATGTTCCTTCGATGTTTTTCCAGGTCACACCACCTCCTTTTGGAGATCTGTACACACTATCAATGGTACACTGGACACACTATCTTTCAGCCATTTCTTAATCTTTCCTGCTAGACCTCAGGCTCCTTGAGGGATTGAGTATATATTTCATCTCAGCATCCCCAGTGCCTAGCAACCTGTTCAGCACACTGGAGGCATTCAGAAGTCAGTAGAGAATTATTATTTCATAGCCAAACCATTTAGGAAACTTCTCTGTTTTTATCACCTACTATCTTATGTTGTAGTCTTATCTGAGAAAATTACTTCATGATGACAGGAACTTGTCAACCAATAAAGTCTTTGTATGTTGATGGAAATGGGAGAATTCAGTATAAACAGGAAGATTGAATGATAAGTTTTATCATTGAACTAATGGTATTGATTCTCCAATTCAACTGCTTGTTTCAGACCCCAGTCCTCTTTAATGTCAAGAGGTTTAAATCACATTCCCCTCCCCCTTTTGTCTCCACTGATATTAAAATATAAAGAAGAAAATCGTTATGTCAGGCTGTATGATTTTCCTAGAGCCATCTCAGTAGTAACTAGTGTGCTTACTGGGGACACCCAGATGACAAACCCAGTTGAGCACAGTTTTAGTCGCTTCTGATGACATGGTCCACTCTGTAGGAGGAAAGACTTATTATGAGTGCAGCCTGTTAAGATAACACACTGATGAAATAACTTTACTGGTTCTCACTATTGATGCTCTTTTCCGAAATGAGCGAATAAAATTTATGGCAAGAAAGTTGAAAAAGGAATGCCCAAAATTTTTCAAATGAGTTTAATTATCTTGGTTATAAGAGGGATAATGATGGAGAAAACCCAAGTTGAGCAAACCCAACTGGCACATTCCTCTTAATCAGCCTTGAATTGGGCTTATTCCCAGACCAACATCCAGGCAGGGGAAAAAAAATGTTTTCAGCACATTAAAATTGACCTGAAAGACCAAAGCACCACCTAGTGGGAAAAAAGAAAAACAATGGCTTTTGCACAGGATTTCCTTTTTAAACCCAACAAATATTCTCTTGGATAGCCAGTCTCTCAGTGTCTAGTGAATTTACAATTTCCCCTTTTAAATCCATGCTAAAAATTAATTGCAGACTTACAAAGAAAGAACAAACAACAACTTCTTTTATTATCTCCCAAACCTGTTAACACAAACACTGAAGGCCTCTACGTAAATAGAGACGTGTGGGTTGCAGACCATCTGTGTGCACTGCTATTTGCCAAGTATCCTCTTACAGAAATATCACCATGAGTTCCTGGCCATCTAGACCTTCTCTGGACTTTGTCTGTTCCCTCTCTGGGAAGGAAGTAAGGTCGAAATTCTATTTTGTGCCATAGCATATGGAAAGACAATATGGCCAAGAGGATGAGAGGATGGGTTCTTAATAGACAAATGTGGAATCCCAGCTTCCTCCATCCTGGTTTTATGGCTTGTGAACCACATATCTCAATTATCCTATCTCAGTTTCCTTCACTGTCATAAACGAAGGTAATAATAATATCTCCTTGCTGGGATAATGGTAATAGCCAATTGAAAGATTGCTATAAAACTCAACAAGTGAATATAAAGAAATCATTGTATGTAGAATTAGAAAACTTTCCATAAAT
>PVJS01003048.1:33774-78707 GCA_004027185.1 Glis glis
GAGAGAGAGGGGGAGAGAGAGAGAGAGAGAGAGAGAGAGAGCTGAGGCTGGCTGCGAACCCGGATCCTCTGGTCTCTGCCTCCCAAAGTACTGGGATTACAAGCATGCGCCACCACGCCCAGCTTGATTGTCTAATTCTTTACTCATCTGAGATATTTCAACAAACAACCTTGAGAATTCCTGTTTCTGATTGTATAATTCTTTACTCATCTGAGATATTTCAACAAACAACCTTGAGAAGTTTGTTATCAATCCAGGAAGGAGTTATACTCCTATTGGATAAATTCCTTCAGGGACATCGGATGTGAAGTGAATACAGGGATTAGCTAGGTAGGTGGGTGGTTAGGTAGCTGGATGGCTGGTTTTATGACACAAAACTCACCCCTGAACTAACACAGAGAGAACAACAGTATATCCAAGTCCCCATGCCCAAATCGACAGCTGATGTGCCTCCTAAATTTCATTTTCCCTAATTGAATTTGGAGGCTACCTTGAAACAATAAAGCAATCTATTATGGCATGAGCTAAAGTGAAACATTTAAATGGTTCTAACTAAATGAAGTATTTAAAAGCTAACATTATGAATTCTGAAAGATTCTGTTTTCCAAATTGCCCAATGCTGAGAATTGGTGTTCTGTTTCAATGATAGGTATGCAGCAGAGCTCTGAAGAAATCTATATACTTGAATTGGAGGGGGAAAATAAACTTCATTCTCCATATTCCTCAAAAAATGGTGACAATAAGAATATCTTACCATTTTATAGTCTTTGCTGGCTTATATCATTCTCTTGCCAAAGAAACCTTTATTTAACTTCAAGGCAGAAGGGAGTGGACCCACCACAGGCATGTTATAACAAAGAGACAGATGGCTGAACTGGTCACCTGTCTGCAGAAATTATTCACAGAGGGCAAAATGAGCAACAGAGACTGAATAATTCTTATATGTATTGCTTTAATAACCTCAAACCATCCTTCCTATTTATAAGATGAATTTCAATCACAGGAGCAAAAAAAAGAGGGGGGAAAGGACAGAATATTTACTACTATCCTCACTCGAGATGGATGATATGAAATACTCCTATTTGATCATGATGGATGATCCTTGCTCTGTACTCTGGAAAATGAGCAACCTCCCCGACAAAGCACCTCCCTACAGACTTCTTGAGGAAAAGGAGGGCTCTCTCCTGTCTAAACTTGACAACTGGATTTAATCATGCATAGAGGTAACAAGTCCCTGTGGTTTAGCATCATGCTGACTCTAGACCATCAACACCAATGGCAAATGATTTCAGCCTGGTCCCTGCACTTTGAGTAAAGACAACTTAAGAGGGAAAGCACCCTGTTTTTCAATATTCCTTTGATCATATTTTCAATCCAGATCTGCATCACAGATTCCCATTTATTTTCTCTGAAATGTATTTCTCTGTTCACCTGGCTCTCAAAACCAGTATCTAAAGGGTATTGCTACTCCAGATATTGATGATATTTTCCTGGGTCTCAGGAAGAGTACACACCAATTCTTGGTAAGCACTTAAAACGTTCATACTGACTTTGTATTTAAGACATGGATACATGGGTGGCTTTCTCAGGAATAAGCTGGAAGGACTAATGAGGTAACACAGAAGACCTGAAAGGTTAAGAAGGACGACTGGTTAGGTCCTCAAATCTCTAGCAAATATCATTGCTCATACCACCTACATTGAAGTGCAGTAAGAAAATCCTCCCATTCAATACAGTCATCTGAATGTAAGTCCCGGAGTTTCCTTTCATATACCACTGGGTTTTTTGATGGAGGAGGAGGAGGAGAGATTCAAACTGGCAATCTCACAGCAATTATGGTTTTGTTTTTAAAGAAATCTGGGACTGGGGGTGTAGCTCAGTGGTAGAACATGTGCTTATTGTATATATGGCCTTGAGATCAATTCTAAGCACACACACAAAAAAGGGGGGAAATAATAATTCTTAAGTTAGGTGGAAGGTACATAAACATTCACTTATTCATTTTGCTATTTTTACACTTTATACATATTAACATATAAGAAATAATGTTTGCATATGCTTAATAATTAACACAAGCTTTTAAAAAGAAGTGAAAAAGTAAATTACAGTATTCAGCAAATGGAGCAAAATGTTTACACTTAGCCGGGCAAGGTGGTGCATGCTTGTAATCCCAGTACTTGGGAGGCTGAAACAGGAGGACCCCAGGTTCACAGCCAGCCTCAGAAACTTAGCAAGGCTCTCCACAACTTAGTGAGATCCCATTTCAAAATAAGAAATGAAATAGGACTGGGGGTGTAGCTCAGAGGTAGAATGCCCTTGAGTTCAATTCCCAGCACCACACACACACACACACACACACACACACACACACACACACGTTTACACTCAATTAATAAAGGTACAAGGATATTTAACCATTTCATTACTTTCTGCATGCCTGAAATTTTTCCTAATTTTAAAATTAAATTGGGCTTTTAAAAAAGTAACACGTTGCCGTTTTCTGTTTTAAATAGACTTTAGGTGACAATGTTTAATAGAGTTGATTCATGGGGAGAGAGTTTTTATCAAGAATCCCCAAAACATTGAATAACCCTTTCATATGAACATATCTAAACACTTCGGAAAATAGTGTAGCTTATTTCCCAAATGGTAAAACAAAACCCCAGAGAATCTGAGTAACCTTGGTTTGTTCGCTTTAGCCACTTGACAGAACCTAAACTTTCTGAGCCAAGGAACCAGAAAATCATAGGATTAACACAAAAGCGAAGAGCAGTTGACCTTATGCCTACTTCTCAGGGGTGGTAGATGACCATGACTTATAAGTTTTTCCCATTTAATCCTATCATTGATGCATTTTTGTTTTGTCTTGTTTTCTTTTGTCCTTTAAAAAATTCCAAGGCCTTCTTTTGAGAGATAACCCCAAGTGTGGGTGTAAAATGACCGAATTGTACCTAACATCACCGCACCTCAAGGCTTCCCCTCCAATATCAAGAATTAACAGAGAAGACAAACCCAAGCAACAGGGAGAAAAAATGTAGTGACAAAATGAAGCTCTATGTTTTAACATGCACACCCTGAACAAAACTGTTAGAATATGGAACAAGTGTGTGTCTTACAGATGCATTGGTAAGTTTCACACCAAACTGTGCAAAAAAGAAAGAAGGAAAAGAAACCTGAAGTATTTGATGTACCTCCAGCCCTTGCTACATGAAAAATTTTTACCAGAAATCTGCAATATTTAAAACACGTATGTGTATATATATATATATATATATATATTCTCAAAAGATTCCTCTATTGAAGTTATCCTCCACACACCAAATGTTAAGAATCTGTCCTTTTAAAAATGAAAAACTGCAAATATTTCAAACTGAAGCAAGAAACAACAATTTTGAAAGCCTCAAGCATTTCAGTTTAGTGGCAGGGAATTGGAGAAGGATTCCAAGGGAAAAGATTCAGAGCTCTCTGGTATATTTTTCGACTAGATGCCTGGGCACACCAGCAGAACTTGACTAATAGAATTTTGCTTTCATCAGGAAAAAAAATCTGAACTTGGGATGAATTTGTTCATAGCCATTCACAACCAAGTGCATTAAAATTATAATTCAATCAGAGAGACCATAAGAGTTCATTCCATTGGAAATCATACAGCAAATATGATCTTCTACTTTTTTAAACCAATACATGGCTGAAATGCATATACTGTTTCAATAATAGAAAAAGAGGTTTTAATATTTTAATTTAGAGGTGGGTTTTTTAACCTTTTAAAAAATCCTTAGTTGTAAAACCAAGAAAACATTAAAGCTAAAAGGAAATAATAATTAACGCTTATAAAGTTATAAATGAAATAGATTTCTTAAAGGCTTACCACTTCGCCAACTCTTTCATATTATAATTGGCTGCCTGCCTCCCTATTTATTTTCAAGCTGAGACTAACCCCAAATTTCTCAGTGCTAACATTCTAATACATGACTTTTCTTCTTCCTTCCTTCCTTCCTTCCTTCTTTCCTTCCTTCCTTCCTTCCTTCCTTCCTTCCTTCCTTCTTTTCTTTCTCTCTTTTTCTTTCTCTTTTCCTTTTTCTTTCTTTCTCTCTTTTTCTTTCTCTTTCTCTTCCTCCCTTCCTTTTCTTTTTCCTTTCCTTTCTTTCTTGCTTTCATTCCTTTTTACCAAAATATTCATTGAATCCTCATTACCTATCAATCTACCAGGGTCTAGTTATTCAATTGTGAACAAATAAATGTGGTGTCTGCTCTCAACAAGGCTTACATCTTCTACCTATCCCTCACATTGCCTGGAGGGCTCTTTCTGAGACATAGACTATCACACACTTGTGCAAAAATTCCCACTGGTTCTCTCCTTCCAAAATCTTTTGCCTCCAAGCTTCTCATGATCAGGATCTCAGGATCTCATTTAGAGAACATCTCACCACTCTTCATCCTCTCTTTACTGCAATCAAACATTCTACTTCTCAAACAATCCCTGATTGTTCATACCACCCTACCTTGCTCACCTAGTTCCTTCTATGCAACATTGAGTTTGAGCACAACAGGTCATATATTGCAATGAAAAGAAATAAATACATTGGATCCTGTAAAAAAGGGAACATGTAGAATGGGTATAGGCTTAGTTTTTAGTGAAGTTAAAATAATGATAGAAGAAATATGTAAGTATAAAGTCATCTGTAAGAATACAATATTTTCCTTACAAGGGACCAAGAGTGACATAGCACACATATTAAGTTGTTTACACTCCTTAGGATATAGCATAGTAATTTTTACAATAGGCTCATTTATTTCCCTTTTCAAGTACTTAGAGCTTCCCCTCTAACATGACCCTTCTTTACACCAAGGAGATATATTACCTCTGCCATCTATTCTCTGACCTTCCCCTCAGTCCCATTCACTATAGATATAAGGGAAGATGAGAGCAAATGGGACACATAATACTACAGAACACTATTTAGAAAATATTGGCTTTGCCGGGCGTGGTGGCGCATGCTTGTAATCCCAGTACTTTGGGAGGCGGAGACCGGAGGATCCCGGTTCACTGCCAGCCTCAGCTTGCGCATGTGCGCGAGCGCTCTCTCTCTCTCCCTGTCTCTCTTTCTCTCCCTCCCTCCCTCTCTCTCTCTCTCTCTCTCTCTCTACTTAGTGAGGCCCTCCACAACTTCGTGAGACCCGGTTTCAAAATAAAGTATAAAAAAATAGGGCTGGGGGCATAGCACGGAGGTAGAACGCCCCTGCATTCAATCCCCGGTACCGCAAAAAAAAAAAATATATATATATATTGGCTAAGGAGCATGGGCTAGATGATCTTAGAAAGTACAATTCTGCTGTTATAGGTAAAATATGAGATAAACGAAGTGTTTATGTATTTGTAGATAAAAATTAACAATTTATAAATTAGTAATAATAAACAAATATAGTAAATTAATGGTTTTGTGCCTTTCATAGCTCATTTTAGTAGTTTAACCCACACTTTATATACTTCCAAGTAAGCTTTGGTCATCCTTTTTGCTATAATTTACATCCCCCAAGGCCCATGTGTTGAAGGCTTGATCCCGAACCCAGGGTTAGAAGATGAAAATTTTAAGAGGTGGAGACTAGTAAGAGGAAGTTAGGTCACTGGGGCATTTCCCTGAAGGGGTTATTAGGGCCCCATGCTGTCCTCTTTCTCTCCTTTTGCTTCTCAACTGCCTTGTGGTGAGCAGGCTTTTACTTCCATGCACTCCCACCATGATGCACTGTTTTTGCCACAGGCCCAAAGCAGTAGGGCCAAGCAGTCATGGACTGAAACTCTGAAACTGTGAGAAAAAAAAAAAAAAAATATATATATATATATATATATTCCTCTTAGTAAGTTGATTATCTCAGGTATTCTGTCATAGTTGACACAAATATAACTGAAACAATTATCACCTTCGACTAGTACCCAATGTTTCATATACTCACCAAAAATGTACTGGACATGCACAAGCTGCCAGTTTCTATATAGAGTATTGGGAATATAAAGATTGTTCCCATCCTACAGGATATACAGTTAATATTGAGCCAGAATAATTAACAAGTAGTTGCGTGATAGGTACCATAATAGAGAAGTATTTAGTGAAAAGAAAAAAGTTAAGGAAACCACTCTTGATGATTGATACTTTGTAAGCAATGGACAAAAAAATAATCACAGAGTCTTGATCTATATTAGAAAAAAATCACACATAGGTAAACATATTGCATACATACATAAAGTCCATAAAAATATTCATTCAGTACAAGGCCACATTGTATATGTAGAGATGAACAAGACAAGGAGAGTAGGTCAAAATAGTTATGAGAGGGGTTTGGTCACATTCGGAGAAGAGAGTTTTCCTACAAGTAATCAGATTAGGAAAGTGAATCCTAGAAGATTTGAAACAAAACATTATGTTTGAAGAAAAGTCCTATAAAGTGTTAATCACCATGCTCTACAGATTTGAGGTGTTTAAACATAAAGATGTACTTTAATATTAAGAAAGGTTCATATTAGATAACACCTGTTAGGTAAATGATAAGCAGAGAATAGCAGAGTAAAGAACAGGGTATCACTGAATGGAAGAGAAAATGGACAGAATTTAGGGGCAGAACTTGAATGGCTCCAAAGATGAATATATTGGAGGCATTGCTAAGGTGAGAGGATATGGATTTGCAGTGGAACCAACTGGCAAGTACACAAGTTTTCTAGCCCTCAGTCAGGAGCCAAGAAATCAAGCAGAGGGCTTTACTTGGAATTTGGGGAGTGGGTGGTAGTTAGTGAGACAAGGGGTCTAGAGTATTATAGGAATGTCACTCCTATTACTGACTAGAGACTCTAGATGGTGTATGGATGCAAGTGAAAACTTTAAGACTATAGGGAGTAGAAAATAGAGTCAGGAGGCTGAAGATAGGAGGAAAATAAAAACTTAGGAGGTGCTAAGCAAAGGGAACTCACTTCTCTAGTAGTCAAGACTTTGAGGAAGTCAGACCACCGGGAAGAAGCATACCATGAAAGTTGATGTCATCAAGAATAATGCAAAGGATGCTTGATGCAGACTACAAGGGACAAAGTCAGTTTGAAATGCTTTGCACATCCTGAAGATCAGTAGGTGCTGATAAAGAGGACAGGGGTAGTAGTACTATAAAAGATGTAGACATTCAAAGAAGAAATACCACTGCACAATGACTGCAGAATTATGATCTAATTACAGGTATAAAAGGATTAAGAACAATTGTTTACCGAAGAAGACTTTAAGAGATTCTCTATTAATATGGTATATCCACATTTTAGTTAGGGCATAGATGTTGAAGCTATATGGGACTTTGTTCACATTAAGTATGTATATATACATAATGAAACAAGGGTGTGCCTGTGGGATGGTAATTACTTAATCATTTGTAGTCTACTTGGCATCAAATATTTGTCCTCAGAAATAAATGCTATTTATATAAACACACATCTTGTCTGCCATACAAATGCTCAGAACTAAATAAATCACACTTCCCTCTAATTAATAAACTGACTATAAAGACAAAAATCATTTCCATGTGAGGACATCTTAGAATAAACTTAAATCTTCATTATCTAAATACCCCAGCTACATTCTTAAGTACTCAGGAAAAACTAGAGTCTGAAGTACAGATTCCCTACATAATAATTCTCAGAAGGGCCAGTGCATAAGATGGCTGAAATATCCCCTTCAGTTTCCCTCTTCTCCATTCCCCTGCCCACACATTAAGTAATCATACTCATCAGACTTCCTTTCCTTCAATATCAGCTTCATAGGTTCCAAAGAGCTAGCAGCATTCTGCTTGTTGGAACTGATTATCAAAATCACCATGATTAAAATTTTGGTCTAAACCCCCAGTGTTCACAGCTGAGCCTATTATAGCGAGCTCCTGGGAAAAAGGGATGTAATAATGTTCCTGAGACAGGGCTTCTTGTTCAGTCAAACTCCCCTGGAGATCAATATGCAGCCATCTTCCCAGGGCAGGCAATAATTAGCATATTAGGTCACTCAGATAATAAACTAGAAACTCCATAATTCTGACTTTTTCTTCTGGGAAGAATGTTGCTGTGAACAAGGAATAAGAGGTTGACTATGGGCTTTCTACTCCCTGGCCTCATGTTCAAAGTTAAAGCAGGTCAGTATGGAATAGAGCCTGGCCTAGCCGAACCTAAGAGCCTGGGGAGACGTGACCATGCCATTATCATCTGTAAACAATGCATGTGAAAGCTAACTTAGGTTATAGTTCACTGCCTTAAGTAAGTGAATATAAAAATAAATTAATATCAGCCTGGCGTGGTGGCAGATGCTTATAATCCTAGTACTTGAGAGGCTGAGACAGGAGGATTGCAGGTTCTCGGCCAGCCTCAGCAACTTGTGAGGCCCTCCACAACTTAGTGAAACCCTGTTTCAAAGTAAAGAATACAACAGAGCTGAGGGTATAGCTCAGAGGTAGAATGCCCCTGGGTTCAATCCTCAGTACCATAAAAAAGTTAGTATCTATAAAGTTAAAATGGTCTATTAAGAGTTCTGATAGTTAACACAGACTGCAAAGACTGTGATTTGTTCCCTCATTCTTACAAGTGACAAGAACCAGAGATTCAACAGCCAGTAATTCTTCTATGTTCCAGGCAGGGACCAAAAATAGAATCTGAGATAACTGAAGGTACCAGAATGCCTCAGAATGCTCTTAGAAGCCTGTGGAAGTTCGTTTCTGTACCACCTTTCAAACATCTGCAAATTTGCAGGAAAGGTAGCAGGTCCTCTAAAACCTACTTAGGATTTGGTTGAATTATACGAACCTATAATCAGAAATATGTTTAAATTTAAAATTAGAATATACAGAACATGTGTGCTATTTGAATAATTGAATCGCAGTAACCCTACCACCCACACCCACCCACAAGACAAGTTAACCTCAACTCTAGAGGAAACCATAGTCAGCACAATGTAGGAAAATTGGGTCTCCAGGGAATACGGTGAATACACAAAAACAGGGGTAATTAATCTACTCAAAACTCTACTTGTTATTTATTGGTGACATTTCTCTTTAACAGGAGTTTTGTTTGTCTTTCCCTTTGTAACATAAACTGCTACCTGGGACCTTCACAAACTCTTTCCCAAGTCTGAGACTCTGCTTGCATCTATTATTTCTGGTCCTGTTTGTTCACAAAGCTGGGATGCCTGCAAGCTGCTACTGTGAGGCTGAGATGTATTTACTGCCAAAGGCCAGGCAGTCAGGACGGGAAGGTGCCAGGGTTACAACCCACCTCTCGCTCTCACCTCCACACTAATCCCCTCTGGATGCTGAGCCAGGTTGTCTCTCTGTTCTGAATATAAACACAGTGGGACTGGGGAGAAGGGATCAATCTGGACCTAAGTGGTCAGAGAAGACTCAAGGGAATGGGGGAAACTTGTGCTGAGCATTCAAGGTCCTGAGGAGGAAGGGTTCCAGGTTCCAGGGAGGAAGAACTGTAGCAGCAAGGTAATAATGACCAATTATACAGTATAAAACAGTATAAAACAGAACACACTGGTGACAGGGAGAAGACTGGCCTTCCTAGAGAAAACAGTAAGTCCTGAATACCAGAGATACCATTCAAGAGTCCAGTTTTAAGAAAGAAGATTCTAGAAGACTTTGAAAGTCAAGTGTAGGGTTTGTACCACAGTTAGAGAAGACCACTGACATCTCATGAGCCAAGAAGTAAAAACTCAAAACCAGTGTTTGGGGAAGATTATTCTGGGACTGAAAAGCAGGGTAGATTTCAGAAATATAAGCACAGACACCATCAATGGGGAACTCAAAGACTGTCAAGGGAAACAGCGAGGAGAATCATTCTCAATCCATCCTTGTTGCTCAGCTGATTTTCACAACCCTGGCTTCAACAAAGTTTCGGAGCAACTTACTCCTTCCTGCCTTGCTGGAGGTATGAAGAAGCCACCACCGGAACATTCCATGTGACAAGAGATACAGCTTTAGGAAATACAGCCACAATCTCATATCACCTAGGAAACCAAATAAAACTAAATGCAAAATGTTACCCCACACTGAGAAATAGCTGTGAAATTTGGTTATAGCTGTGTTTATTGTTCATTAAGGTTTATATAATAGGCAAATATGCTAAATTAATCCAAATGCAAATTAAATAAGTTGGATGTTGGAAATACATGTGGTGTGTTGTGGGGTTGGAATAAAGCCTCTAACAACACTGGGAGTTTATTTGGTTAAATTCAATTGTTTTAACACATTCCTTTTCATTTGTTCTGTTCTTAGGATTTCCTGTGAGTCTGGACAACAGGTATATGTGCATGATATATATGTTGAACTGCAGGTCTTTTATCAAAGCTCCTCCCAGTCCCCACAGTGCTAGAGCACTGGTGTGGATATTAACAGGATGACGCACTTGAGTACCAGCCGAAGGAAGCCATATAGGAATTGTAGGTGGGGGAGAAGAGAAAGAAAGCTTATTCTCAAGGATAGACAAATTCCAGACGACATCTCCCTGCCTAAATCCTTTTTCAGAGATAAAATTATACCCCACATATTGAGAATTCAGATAGGATAAAGGGGCTTCCTGCCAAACATCCTCAAAGGCAGACAGATACCCGATCCGTGGCCCAGGCAGACACATCACCTTTAAAATTACAGAGATACATGACTTTCCAATTGACTGAGACCAGCCAAAGCTCACACATATGCTTCTGTAAGACACAGAAACAAAGGTGTTTGGATAGAAAAATTATTTCAGAATGGTTGGAAAAAATCCTAAAGGAAATGTTTGTCTGTAATTCACATATATAGACATACTTGTTTTTATGTATCTAAACATGTATTTGGCTTTATTCATGTAAAGCTACTGGGGTAAAGCTACCATTTTAGATTGAGTTGAGGGCTGAATTCAAAGATCATCCAATTAATTTACTGGAAAATAATGCCTGAGAGAGAGAGATGCTATTGTTTCCTCCCAACGCTCCTGAGAGCTGTTACAAAGAGTTTACTAGGTTTAGCCAAATTTCCCTGCAGAGACGTAAAAAATTTGCAACCCAAGGTGTGCAAAAATCAAGGAAGCTTTGTGTTTTGCATTTTTCAGTCTATGGTGCATCTAAATTTTTCAATTGCATACCTTGGTTTGACCAATGTAAAACTCAGGGGAAGTTGATGGACAGTGTTCGAGTACAAGAGTTCTAATGTCTCACTAGATCTCTAGAGCACTAGACCATTATAATAAATCTCATCATGGGCAATAAACCACAATGTCTCTTTGGAAGTGAGTGTCACAGAAAAAACTGTTTAGGATCAAGAGGCTCCTTCCTTATATACATTACAAGGGCCTTTTCCCTCCAACCACAATCCACTATAAAACCATTTCACTTGTATGTAAATGTGTCAATGTATAACTATTCAAAAACTGCAAGGTTTTCTGTGAGAAGGAGGAAGGGCAAGAGAGAAAAAAATGAAAACATCTTGACATTTCCATTTTTCATCTGAAGGAGAAAATTACATATTGGGATGCTCATTATAACTCTTGTATGCCTAAATGCATTCCTTCTGGCAAGAAAACACCTAGTCCTGCTGGAAATACTATTCATTTCATGAAAAGAACACTAGGACCTTTGCACAACTCAGACTCTGAAAATATGCAAGGCTAAGTCATTTCTCCAACAAATATATTTTGAATGTCTATTATGTGCTTGACACTATGCATATTCTAGACAAGGTCATATTAATAGTTGATAATATTATGTGGCGCTTTTTATACTACCTTGTATTTTATGTGTTTTCCAGGTTTTCAACAGTGGGTTTGTATAATTTTATCATAAAAAACCCCCAGTTAATAATAAAAAGCATCAACAATGGAAGGTCCCTTTACTTTTGTAAACATGCAACAAAATAATGTACATGGACCAGTGCCTGGAGACCAAAATAAGGAGAATTAATGACCAAAACAGTACTTGGCATAGAAACATCTCCACTTTCCTGAAGTCTCCAAATTCTTTGTTTGAAAACATTTTCTAATTTCATTTGGCAAAGAGACATGGATCAGGTGGCAGGGATCCACAGGATAAAGGTAGGTGAGAAAACAAACCACAATTCTAAGTAAAGAAAATAATAAGAAAGACTAGCTACACACGCCAAATCCGTCCTTGCACCCACTGAGCTTAATCAAGTGTTATCAGAGAACTGAAGGGAAGCAACAGGGACCTCATAACAGAAACTCAAATGAAGGAACGCTTGATGGAGACACATTTGCAGGTACTTAACTAGCTTTGTGCAGTTTCTGACAGCATTTTCTTTGGCTGCAGAAGGTTATCTGATGGCAGAAGTCCTGTAACTAGAATTGAAGTCTTTTTCAATAAATAAATAAATCAGATTTCAGAATATTCCACACTGCCAGGGCTATTCTGGGCCTCATGTAAAGCTTCAAATCATTCTGAGAATTTGTGGCTTAAAGCATATCGCATCCCCCCCCCACCACCTTGGCCCTGATCTCAGAGTGTACAGGTGAAGTCAGTCAGAATTAAACAGGTTAACATCCACTGGCAACCTGGGTGAAATAATGGAGATTAGATCCACAGTGGACCTGATACAACTAGGAAAAGAACAACTCACGAAACAACGGCTTGCAAAACACTGGACTTGGCCAAAGACAGATGGTGATTGCTAAAAGAGAGGATAAAGAAAATGAGCCCTGAGATTGCCCCAGTTTACTGCCTGGAGAGAATGTCTGTGCCATGGAAAAGGGAGGGAGACTCCAGGTTGAGCCAGCCCTACCCCTAGAGTTGAGGAGATGGGCTGAGAGTCAGGAGAGACACAGGTGGCTAGAATGAAGAGCCAACATGATGAATATTAAAAACATCACACATATCTAGAGAAATAGACATGAAAGATTACATACTACAAGATGCCATGTAATATGTCATATACAAGCAGGGTGTGGTGGTGCACGCTTGTAATCCCAGTACTTGGGAGGCTGAGACCGGAGGATCGGGGTTCGTGGCCAGCCTCAGCTACTTAGTGAGGCCCTCCACAACTTAGTGAGATCCTGTTTCAAAATAAAGAATAAAAAATAGGGCTTAGGGGTGTAGCTTGGAGGTAGAATGCTCCTGGGTTCAATCCCCAGTACCGCAAAAAAAATGTCATATATATGTATATATGGATATGAATATATATTATATATATCCAAGAACAGATAAAAATAATGTATACTAATACCCATTTAAATAGTGGTGGCCTTGGAAGAGAAAGGAATAAACTGGAAGGTGCATAGGGAAAATCTCAGGGCTGATGGAATTGTCCTTTATCTTAGCTGGGGTATTGGTCACAGGATATAAGCCTTCATCATAATACATATAAGATCTGTGCATCTTGCTGAATGCAAATTTTACCTCAATCAAAAAAACGCTCTCCTCCTCCCTTAAAATAGAAGTAAAAGAGAAAAATTAAGGGAAGAAAACCAAATTATATTTATTAGCTCTATTTTACAAGACAAGATAAAGTAGTTTGCATCTTTTTTGCCTTTAGATGTGGAAATAAATGTAGGAAATGATGAGTCTATATTGGAAAATACATTAAAATCGTACCTGTATGTGACTAACAAGGTAATATAAAAATTATCTTCTGTAAGCCAATAGACTTTTAGCAGATTATTGCCATTACCATCAATAAGTAACTAGCCAAGTACACCAGAAATAAATGGGCTATAATTAAACATAAGCAATAAAAATTGTCTACAAATGCAGCATGCTGAAGATAGTTGAAATGAAATTAGTGAGGCCACAAATTCCAACAACTCATAATAATCCCTGACAAGCTATAAGACCCTGAATTGTGGAGAATATTTCTCCTTGAGCCATAGGTCCAAGTGTCAACCGGGATTTGAAGAAACTCATGTTTCACCTGTGAGTCCTAGCTCATGTTCATAGAGGATTATGCAAAACAAAAGCTGCAAGCAATCCTTCTCTTGCTGAGTCAGTTTTATATTGCATGTGTATTAATATCAGCTGTCAGTATAGCTCCAGGTTACCCCAAATCCCTTGATATCAGGACAACTATAAGCACAAGTGATTTCCTTGGACAAAAAAATGAACCCCACATCTATGGAATTGTTCCTGAGAGCACCTATACCTTCATTTTTGCTTTTAGAAGACCCTGGGTTGAATTGTCACTCCTCTGGCTTCCCTTAGGCTACTTTGATTATCTGCCAGGCCAGGAATAAAAGATGCAAAGAAGTGACTTCGGGCACTTCCTTTGGTGCTGCCTACCATGAATGCTTCTCTTCTATCCATCTTACCTTCTCGATCTTGCATATCATGGTACCCTGTGGCTTAGCCTTTCTGACTTCTTTAGACTCAGTCCCCTGCCTGGCTTAGATGCATCAAATTTGTAAAATGGCACTTGTTTAATGGAACATCTGGTCTTGTTACCTGAACAGATCAGTCCTGATGTTGCCCTTATTTATAATGAATAAAGGAAAAAGGAAAAAAAATATAGCACTTCCGTAAATAACTATATGAGCACCAGAAATTACAGTCTGAATGATGCTAACATAAGTAGGTAAGTTCTGTGACTGGTGTGACTCTAAATCCTTATGCATTCAGATGAAACTTCATCAGGATGCCCCCTTGAGGCACTTGGAAAGCATGGACAGTCAAGAGTTCATACTTGCAATGAGACATATCTGAAACTTTGTCCCCCAACTCATAGGCTTTTTTTCATAATTTTATTGGTGCAAAATAATTATACATAGTAGGGAGATTCAAATCCGACACTTTCATATGTGTATATAACATCTCTTGGTGTGGCTCCCTCCTAACCCCATCCTGCTACCACCTCCTCCCTCCCAGTATATACTAGGAAGGTTGTTAGTGATACCTTCATATATGGATATTATATTTTTTGGTCAATTTTTTCCTCAAGTCTCCTTTTTCCTCACCCCTCCTCCTCCTGATCCCCTTCCACTATTCTATGGTCTCCCTCCTTATCACCATGAAGTCCCTTTTCTTTCATATTTTCTCTGTAGCTTCCACAGATGAGAAAAAACATAAGACCTTGACTTTCTGAGACCAGCTGATTTCACTTAGCCTAATGTTCTCTCGTTCCATTCATTTTCCTGCAAAGGACATAATTTTGTTCTTCTTTATGGCTGATCAAAATGCCACTGTGTGTATAGACCACATTTTCTTTACTCAATGAGTAGTTTTGTCACCTTGATCAAATCACTTGCTTTGCCCAAGTCTCCATTCTTCCTTCTGTGAAACTGTTATCCAAATAGCATCTGTTTTCCGGGGCTGTTGTGAGGTTTAAATGGCAATGAATTCAGCACAGTGACTGGCACATTGTTAAGTGGTTGAAAAGTAAAAATAAATTGCATATTAGAGAGATATTCAAGGTAAAAAAAGATTGGAAACTGAAAATATAGTGAGGATATTAATAAAAATTACCCAAAACTGATAAAAAAGGTAAGAGGAATAATCACGTGCCCTTTCAATGTCATATAAGGACACTGTTTAATAGACCCACTCAAGAAATATTTAATTCCATGGGAAAATGTACCTGTATTTAACACTGGCACTTACTATTAATTGGAGCGCAGATTCTGTGAGATAACCTGTAGGCTTTTGTTCAGTAGAGATATACATGTTCAATTGAAATATATTGTCAAAGGCTGAAAGATTTCTACACTGTGGGACACTCACCAGTTTTGTAGCTAATCTAAATTTGTATTCCAATATTTTTAAGTGTCTATAAATATCTAGTTCTTCAAATATTTGTTTGCCATCTTGTTGTTTACACTTTTACCATCTTGTTGTTTCCCCTGTTAAGGAGTTAAATAAATTTGACACACATTCATTCTATATTTGTATGAGTGTTGTTTTTAACTTTATGAAAATTATGTTTGTATGAGTCATGTTTTTAACTTTTGGGAAATTATACCAAAGAGTAGCCAATAGTTCTGGAGGGGCTATTTAATGTGCTATGTCCTAAACTTCACAGTTAATGGATTCAATTTATCTTTACAAACTCTTACAAGATAGGACCTATAAGTATCTGCATTTTAGGTGCAGATATTAATTTGTCCAAGGTAACACAGATATTAAATGACAGAGTCAAGAGTTGACACAGGTCCTCTAATTCCACATCAGTGGTCTCATCAACTATCCTATATGACATATATCAGAATTGCAATAAAGTAAAAATATGGAAATCAGATGTTCTAGGTCTACAAAGCATAAAAATACAAACAGCTGGGGATAGAGGTCAATATTCTAATTATATAAACTAAGGATATTTTAATTCAGATGGTCTCACCTGGGGAGTAAGACAGAAACACTTAAAGTGCTCAAAATTTCAGAAGATGATAAAATTAACAATCAAGAACCAACCCGAAGCCTTACATGATTTGTTTCGCTGTCAAGACTTGCCCACCTGGAATTAACCACCTTAGTCTAGTAATTAATACAGATATTAAACTTTCATTATTTCTCATAATGACTACATAGTAGCAAAGCTAATAAGACTGTGAGCTTTCATATAAGACAGACCAATTTTCAAGTTCTCACTTGCCTATTTCCTGTGACTTCAGTTTTATCATTGATAAAATCAAGATCATAGTCATGTCCTGTCATGTTTCTGAGGGATTTGGGGGATGATTAAAGAGACTAAGACATCTTTATAAATGCCCTAGTATAGTCTCACGAATATGATAAGGACTTAAAAATGTCAGATATCACTAATGCTACTAATAAAAACTGCTAACACTCCTAAAGTACCTATTATCATCTTTGTGTAATACTGAAGTTTCAAGAGGCTAAATGAATAATATTTTCACAGTTTTAGAAAGAGTCTGGACTGGCATTTAAATCAGTTTAATCCTAATGCCAATTAAATTAATGACTAAGCTATGATCTTTTTTATAATTTATAAAGTTATATACACTACTAATCAACCATTTAAAATTTTGGCTCATTATAAATAAGAGCCCAATATCAATATTTACCAATGATTTAATGACATTAAGATTTGGGTCCTATTGGGCCTATACCCAGGACAGCAATGGATTCAACATGGAGGTGAGGGATTTCTCCCCAAGAGTTGAGTAGTATAATTTGCATTCTACTAAAGGAGTTTAGAACATCAGAACATCTAATGATTTTTCTTTTTTTTTTTTAGTTTGAAAAGTGCATAGCATGAGATGTTAAACCAAATAAAACAAAGTACAAATCTTAAAGATCTTAACTATAAATGCTTAAAGACTGGATATGTATGTATGTATGTATGTATCTATCTATCTATCTATTTGAGTTCTTGCTGGAATTCTGCCTTTCCTTTCCAACCGGTCTGAACCATATTTGCTCACAAGGCACTTACAAATATTTCAAAGCTCATTCTTCAACAAAAACTGTCCTAAGAATAGCTGCACTTCTTCATGGCATTTTAACCCCAGGAACAGTTGCTATAATTGCACTTCATGAATCCTCACTACATCCTACTCAAATTTCTACTGAAACACCTTCAGATGTGTCTGTCCCCCTTAGACTGCAACACCTTTGAGAACAGAACAATATCTTATTTGTGATCATATATACAAATAAAAATTATTCGCTGGTGAGTAAATAAATGACAAAAAGTGTTCTGTAAGTGTCTTACAAGTAAACTCAAATAGGGTCTACTTGCTAGACGGACAGAATCTGAAAACAGGGGTATAAACACATGTCCAAAAACATGGACACACTATAATAACATAATGCTCATGTATGCATATGGAACCAGGAGACAGAATTAGTATCCACACATCTGTTTCCTTGTTTATACACTAAGCAATGCATATACTGCTTGTTTTGTTTTTTTTTTTCTGAGGCCTGAATGGGAAATGTGTTTTTAACAGATTTAATCAATACGCCAACCTACATTAAAAAAATAAATAAACCCACACAATAAATAAAAAGCAAAAGGCCAATCAATAGCCAACAGTGCAGCTTAACAGCCACTCCAGCAGAAAACTGTCTGAAAAGGCGCTTCACACTCCACGATCTGCACGATCCACAGCTGCTCGCTATTGATTTGTTGCAAGCAAAGAACATCTATTATCGCATGCCAGTGTGAACCTAGCAATTTCTCCAACAAGTAGCCTGCAATGTACGACTAGCAATGTAGCACAGGATAGCTGTCTGTGGAGGATGGCCTGCATTCCCTTCTCCTCATCCCACAAAGCCAATGTGAACGCCTGATTCCCAAACCCAGAAAACTGATGTGTGTTAAGAACTCATGTGCCATCGGCTGGGACTGTACACATGTGCCTCCCCAAAGCATAAAAGCAATAGTGAGATCCTCAAATTATATGCAACTCAAAAGAGTTGTCATGCACATGGTAAAAGCTAACAGTATCATTACAGGATATATATGAGATGTTTAAAACTGCTATATTCACAAAGACCCTAAAAAATGACAACCCTTTTGTGTATGTGTAGGGTACATGTGTGAGAAAGGGATTTTGTGCAATGTTTTTTGATGCGATAGAGACAGGAACACAACAGCAGGCTGAGTGGCATTGCCACAGAATATGAAAGAGGGATTCTGGATTCTCCTGATGGTGTAATGGCTACAACATTCTGGAATGCCCAGGCTCCCAGTCCCTATTTAAAATATCAGTAAGAATCCAATGTCCAATAAGAATTTCCTTATAGAACCCTAATAATCCAATTCTTACATTGTTCTTAAAAGGCAGCCCCTAAATGTATGTCATTAGGTTGACTATCAGGTGGCACTTATCCATTGAGATGTCAGATCCTTTGTTTTAAATTTTTCAGAAGAACTAAAGATTCTCTTTGGAGAATATTACTTATGGGTCCTTTCATAGATCTTACTGGATCCTATCTTAACTCAAAATTGCTTCGGGGATGATTAATTCCATGATAGTATCAAAACAGCCCTAAAAGTCAACCTAATGGAAAGAAACTGCCCATAATTTTACTATTACATGAAATGGTAGACAATCATATCTAAAACTGAGAAAACAATCAGTAAATCAGTCATACTTGAGTTTCGAATAAGATGATTTTTGTTTTCTATCCCATGCAAGGGAGTCACTCTTACACAAGATAATCGACTCCAGAGAATATGTGTCTCACCTTCACAATCATCATGTCTTTATAAGAGGGAACCTAAAATTCAGATCACTGCGTCCATCACCCACCTGCTCACACAAAAAATTATGGAATAAAGTGAAAACCATCTAGGTTTGATCTACTCATACTAAATGAGATGAAATTTTAAAATATGTGCTCTACACCTGGAGGCAACATCTATGTGACAGTATTTTAAAATTGTCAAACAAACACTATATTTGGTAAATATGCAAGAAAAGAGCAAAGAATGTGAGAGATTGAACCAATACTAGAAGAAATGAGGGAGGCCCTAAAATGCACACACTTCTTTAGAACCTTACAAGTAGCTCCCAGATATAATTAACTTCTTTGCACATAATAGAATCAACACCTATTTTCAAAAATATAAAACCTAGCCACTTCTCTGTTGAAAGTTTCTATTCTTAGATGTGCAGGAATAAGTTGACATGTTTTCGTTTTCATTAATTGAGGATCAATCTGCTTCCCTGAGAAATAGCTCATGAAAAATGAGAGATTCAAAATTTTTTTCTAAAAAAATGTCTCTTGCCATTAGATTTCATCTCTAACAAATTCATATGGTCTTATGGAAATATTTTAAGAAATAGATTTTACTTTAGAGTCTATAGAATATTTTCTTCCCAAGAATTAGCTAAAGGGCAGATTTCATTGATGGCACTGCAGTTATAATGACCTGACACATTTGTGTTATGTGGGCCAAAGGTAGGCCATGTGACATGTAGGTTACCAAAGCGATTATTATCTGTCTCTGCACCCTTCCACATAAAATTCAATCCCACATCTTCTCTATATTCTTTATCATTCCTCCCTATTCCTCTTCCTTTAACTGTTTTCATTCCTTCTTCTTTATTTTCAATTTTTCCCCATGTTTTTTATCAATGCTAAGCATAAACTTATTCAACTTTGCTAGTGACAATGAAGGTCAACACTCCACTCCATATATAGGCTAAGCTACCAATAATTTATTAGCATATGTGAACACAGAGAATATCACATGGGTGACTTCATTTGGAAGACATTTGTGAAAAGAAATAGCAAATTTCAAATCTAAGGGTTAAGGTCAATATAGGAAATAATGATCTATGATGTAAAGTAGTGAGGCTGATTTTCCAGTTGGAACAACTGGCTCTGATGCTAGTTCCAAAAGAGAAGCTTCCCCAAGTATTTTGAATGTCAATCTTTGAGTACAGGGACATCCATTGTAACAATTTTAAGCAAGCTGCCATTTTAATATAATGTTAGGTTTTGTTAAAAGTTCATATTCAAAATTTATAGTTACATCGTGAATGTCTTAATTCTATATACTTATCCCATTCTGCCATTAAAATGCACTTGTTTCATTTCCATATTGCTATCCAATAAAAGAAGCCCTGGTATATTCTCCAGGAGAGGACAAGGCAGGCAGATTCTGTTAGCAATTTGTGCTGTTAGGTCTTCTACAAACAAAAGACTCAACTACATTGTTTACAGAATAAAGCCTAAAATGTATTGTCCTAAGCCTGGCTGTCTTTAAAACTTTGGAAGCATGAAAAGTTAGTGCCACAAAGGAAAGCAGACATCTTCCCAGCCCTGGTTCCAGTACTTCATTATATACCAACAAATTCCCCAAGTCAGATAACGCGGTAGTCCACATCCTCGACTGAGACACAATCTACTCTTGACAAAATCAGAAACAGTCATAGAAAGCTGGAACGAATCCTGGTTGATGTCCCCCAGAAAACACCTGCCCTTCAGTCATAAAGGAAATTGTCAATGACAGAAAAATACATACGTACCTTCTGAAGACTGTGCACATTCACGGTGGTGACTTACCTTTCTGCCTTTTCTCTGCAGAATCTCTTTCCGACTTTTTTTTTTTTTACCCACAGTGGGATGTATGTATGTGTAAAAAGGAGTAAACATGTGAGGATAAAGAGGCACTTTGCCACCAGTTAGAAGGAAAAAAAAAACCTTCCTAGTGAGTCCTATGCAGACAAATTGGAAGGCAAAGGAAGAGCGTATAGCACAATTCCCCAGGTACCCTGGATAGGTCCATAATTGCCTGTTTCACGGTAAAATGGTGTGTCTAAACCACAAATATGAAAACAAGATTTTCCGTAACACCAAAATACTTGGCAAGAGCGATCCTTCTGTAGATGTTATATCCTTCACATCACAGATATAGAGGCATCTGCTTATGTTTAGATGAGTGGGTATCGCATAATTTTCTCTCCAGATTGCCAGATTCTCCATTTGTTTCACCTTTATGTAGCTTAAGGGGAAAAAAAGAACATAGGGGGCAAAAAGCTACTGAGAGAATTGGAAACAAGGTCTACAAGAGACCTCTACACACATGGTAAAATTTGAGAAATGAGGACTCAAGGAAAAAAAATAGACCTGAGGGACATGGCATTGTAATTGCCGCCTGCTTCTTTGTGGACACGCTATAATATGACTTTACAATATGCTTCAGTAACAGCATGCATGTTTTCATATAAACCCAGCAGTCAATGAGTTTGAATTGTAAAACAAATTTCTACTATGAAAGCGGGATTTCGAAAATTATATGATCAGCAGGACTCAGTAAGTCAGGGCTTTTCAACAAATCAAAATGTTTGTTTATCTTTAATATGACCACGTTGGGAAAATAACATGAGAAGTAAGTGGGGACACATATTATAGATTCCCACAGCACTGAAATCTCTCCATCATTGCACAAGAATCACCTCCAGGAACTCAGTCCTGCCTTAGAACTGAAATGATGAAGGTATTTGAAGCATCGCTAGTGGGCAGAAATAACAACCACAAGACTCTCTTCCAATATCAGCCAAATACATAGATACACAGAACATACCCACAAAGTAGAAACGTACATATAAATGCAATAGCTATGTATGTATAAGCAAAGATACCAATACATCTAGCTAGTGGGAATCTCTGTCTTACGCTTGAAAGATCCCCCCACCCAAATGCTATGAAGTTTTCTAATTGAAAAGAAAAAAAAAACTCTGAATGTCTTTATTACTTGGGAGGCCTATGAAGCTGTCTAAATTCAGACTACTTGGAAAATGCCCCCATTCCTTAAATATCTTTTAAATATTCTAGGCAATGTGAATGGAGAGAGGCTCAAACTTGCTATCCAGATGATGTGATCAATGGAGAATTGAAACTCTTACATAGAAACCTGCCCTGAATTGTTCTTTTGCTTCTCAGCCATAGGTATTTTAATGCAACGGAAAAACAGAGGGTAAAGGATGTGTGAGAACATTCACTATTGTTGAGCAAGAAGTGTCTCTTTGCTTTTCCCATAAGAACACTAATTATTTGTTTTTCCAGTTTCTTAAAGAGAGAATTATTGTCCCTTAAGGTTTTCACAGACTTCTGAACCTTTTAAAAAATTTCCCAGTAGGAAAAACTTGTACTCACGATCATTGCACTGGTTTCCAGAGTATGAGGTCATGGAGCAGTCGCAGGTGAAGCCTTCCCACTGCTGCATGCAAACCCCCTGGTTGGCGCATGAATCTTCCTGGCAGGTGGTACTGGGTCCTAGTAATGCACAAGAAGAGGGGGAAAGAAGAAGAAGGAGAGAGAGAAGAAACATTAAAAATCAGTCAAATTCCAAGAAATCACCTAAACTGATCATTCTCATGCCCCCACACATTCAAAAACACAACCACCAAAAAATATCAACTCCATCACATGCAACACGAATTCAATATTTACAAACAATGACAGAAATACACACTTAGCCACAAACTCTCAACAATTATACATAAAGGGGAGAGGGCTGAACACACTGTTCTCCTATAGGCAGACTTTGCTAAAGAGCTTCATCTTTACCATTCAACTAGAAAGATACTTTCTAGTTGACCATTTGGAGCATGGTCTTTCTGAATGCATAATGCTAAAGGAGGAAAAACTGCAATCTCATGATTCTAATCTTTGGGTACAGGGATATCTATTGTCCTTGGATGTAATAAGGTACCATGTTTTTTCCTAAAACTAAAATTTCCTAAATCGACTTTGTGACAGTCAAAAGTTGCTGCTGGAGGAGGAGGAGGAAGATGAGGACGAGAATAAGTGAAGGAGGAAGATGCACTCAACACTTATTGGTTTGTAGGTGATAAGCACTAAGTACTAGACAATTTACCCACATTACCTCATTAAATTCCAGTGACTCTGTATGGTAGGTAATTATGATTATTTCCATTTCACAGATATAAAAACTGAACTCACAGAGGTCAAATAACTTACCCAAGGCTACACATTTTGTCAAAAATGCTTACACCCACTAACTTTGAGACGATGCTCTTAACTACAAGAGTAGTCCTCAAAGTGCAGCCCTCAGACCAGCATCATCTTGGAATTTGTTAGAAATGCAAAATCTTGGCCTGCATCCCAGACCTACTGAATTAGAAACTTTAGAGGGGGAGAGAAAACTATTTCTGCAAGCTCCCAGGAAATTTGGATGTGGCCTACAGTTTGAGAACCATTACTCTGCACCATGCGTCTGCTTGATAGTTGAAAAGTTCGTCTTCTTGAATGGAGTGTGCATCCACCACAGGATTCAAAGAAGAATAATTTGGATAGAGGAAGAAAATATTTAAAACATTATACTAATTTTTCATTTCATTCTTAATTATTTCTATTTGTGTGTCTTTCATATGCTAATAATATATAAGCATAATGGTATATGTATATAATTTATCAATAAATATACTATTAGGATTTGGATATAGAATTTGCCCTAGAGAAGCTCATCTGCTAGCCAGTGCAGCCAGGTTCAGAGGTAGGAAATGGCTGGAGGAGATGGCTGGCTGAGCATGGCCTTAGGCACTGTATCTATCCCTGCCCCCCCCTTTCCCTGTCACCATGAGGCAAGAGTAGCTTTTCTTATACCATGCCCTGAGGTCCTACCACTGAGCTGTTCTGCCTTGGAGCCAGCCAACCTTGAACTGAAATCTCTAAAACTGTGAGCCAAATAAACCTTTCTTCCTCTAAGTTGTACTTGCCAGGTATTTTGGTCACAATGACAAAAAAATTGTTTAAAATATATACCTATTTTGGGAGGCATTTACAGAATCTTTTAATAATAGGAGTGGAATTTTTTTTTAAAGTTTGACAATCTCTGCCTTACAGACTGTCATTAAAATCTTGCTTTAGGTCAGCCTTATACTTCTCTTCAACCATTCTCTTTTTAAGTCCTAATTTCTGTCTTAACCTTGAGATTAAAAATAAACCTATACCTTTGTAAATAGCTGAGCTAATAGGAAATATCTTAATATTCAGGCTAACTCCATGGAATTCTCAGAAAGCCTCAGCAAGAGGTGAGCCCCTTGACTCATCAAATGTATTAGTCAGGAATTAATACATAAAAGCACTTGGAAGAATTAAGCATATATATAATTTGCATATATATGTTGCCATACTGCATTTTTTGCAATTTTTAAGTTCACCATCACACAGGGACAGAATATTAAAATGTAAGCATGCAGAATCCTAAGGATGCATGCTAAAAAAAGATACGGGACTACAAAGGGTTTGCCTTCTGGGTGGCAAGGCATTTTATATTTATTCCTGAAGGGTGGAAGCAGTGTAGGCCATCACTCATAAGACAAAGCCATTAGGATATGACATAAGAAAACTCAGGACAATTACTAGCACTGGGGAACAGCGCCGCTGCTGTGTTTCCACAGCTTCTATTTGCCATGTGGTTCCCCCATGTAGAGATGAAAGGAAGTACATGGTCATGTTCTCAGTGGGTCTTAAACTTGAGCATTGTGTCACACAAGTTTCATTAACAATGGCAAATCAGGACAGCTTCTTTCAAAGGATAAAAGCTTCAGAGGAGTCCACAGGGCTCCCTGACCAAACAGCTCTCACCAAACAATGGACTAGTAATTCAATTGTACTCAAGAGTCAGAAACGCATGGAAGGCTTTCCCTTGAAAAGCAGAACAGCAAAAACTTTGGGAAAGCACAATTCTTTGCATGTTGATCGAATCTGAAGACAAAGGCTTTTCCATTGCCTTTTCTTTGCCCTCTAACTGCCCTATTTTAACTATTTTCTAAATGCCTCCCCCAGATGAAACATTCCCCAGTAACTTCAAACAGTAATTCTCCTCCTTTTTAGTGGCCACAGCACTTATTATCTGCATCATTAATTTTTGCATATGATAATGTTCAATTTAGTACTTTATTACACATTGCAACATCCTCTGCTTATATAGTCCTCTAATTGTTTCATGTTTTTGCTATTTATTGCCAAAAAAATTGAACGCTGCTTGTTGTTAGAAATAATGTAATATGCTTTGCTTCAGTGTTGCTGCACTAAGTCTACTGTGCAGATTCAGAGAAAGTGTTTCAGTAAATGGTAGGCTGATCGGAATAGGATCCATCCCCTTTTGCCCTGGCTCAGACTTCTTTTGTATGTGGGTGGGGACACTGCTGGAGATTGAACCCAGGGGCATTTCCCACCAAGCTATACCCCCAGCCCTTTTTATTTTTTGTTTTGAAACAGAGTCTCCCTAGGTTGCTAAGAGTCTCACTATATTGATGAGGCTGACCTCAAACCTGTGATGCTCCTGTCTCAGCCTCCCAAGTACTGAGATTACAGGTGTGCATGGGCCACCATGCCTGACTTTCTTGCCTCATACTTCTAAAACTTACATGTAGGAATATGTCTTGGCTCTGCAACTGAACAAAAATAAGTCTTTCTCATCTGTCAAAGATCCATCAGGAATCAAATACAGAAGGAATTACAGGTCATTTCCAAATTCCTCTGAATGTGTTCCTCTTGCCATGGAGAATCAGATAATCCTTGAAGACCATCTTGTAGGACTATAAGAGCAACAAGATTTTCCCTGGGGCCCAGCAGAACCTTCAATGGCTTCTCATCAATCTGGGACTAAATGTATGCCTCCTTTCAAGGCTGTGATCATAGGGCTTTTGCCTCCTGCTGCAGTCTCACTTCCTGCTACCTTCCCCCATCTCAAGGGTACCAGTCGTCCCATTCACCTTTCAGGTCTTCTCTAACACAGTGATGCTCAGAGTGTTATCCCAAGTCACAGCATCTGCATCCCTGGGAGCTTGTGAGAAAAGCACATTTCTAGGCCCCACCCTGACCCACTAAGGGTGAGGTTAGGAATCTGAGCTGTAACAAGCTCTCCAGGTGGTTCTGACACCTGCTCACATTCCAGGACCACTGCCCTGACACTTCAAGCCCATCCCTCCTTGCAAGTTCCTTTGCTCCCTTGGCCTGAAATGCTCCTCCTACAGATATTCAAATGTCTGGTTCATTAGTCTTCTTCAAGTTTCAGCTCACAAGGAGCTTCCTCAAACTATCTAAAGAAGCCTCCACCAGCATTATATTTACTCTTTGTCCTATTTTCCTATTTAACTCAAAACAATTACATGACCTATAATTAAATTACTTATTAAGTTCATTTGGTTAATTAAACAAATAATAACTATATATATTTGTAAGGTACAATGTGATGTTTTGATATAGGTTTATAATGTGGAATGATTAACTCATCCATCACCTCACATACTTTTGTGATTTTTTTGTGTGGTGAAAATGCTTAAAAGTCTATTCTTTTAGCAATTTTAACATATACAGTACATTATGTTATTATAATCTCTATTCTGTGCAATAGATCACTGATAGATGATCTATCTTTTCAAACAAGATCCTCTTGTTTGAAACTTTTCATGAACCTTTTCATGAACCTCTCCCTTTTCCCCGTCACCCCCTCTCCCAACTTCTGGTACCCATCACTCTCCTGTCTAGTTCTACAAATTCAAAAAATCTTCTTAGATCCCACATACATGAGATCATGCAGTATTTGTTTTTCAGTATCTGGCTGATTTCTATTTAGCATAATGTCCCACAGGTCCATCCATGTCATCACAGATATATAGAGTATCCCACTTTTTAAAGGTGGAATAGTAATCCATTGTGTATATGTATCACATTCTCCTTATCCATTCACCTGATGATGGGCAGTTATGTTGCTTCTATTTCTTAGCTATTGTGAACTAGCTGCACTGAACATGGGAATGCAGATATTCTAGCATACTGATTTCAATTAATTTGCAAATATACCCAGAAGTGGGACTGCTGGGTATGGTAATTCTGCTTATGGTAATTCTTTCAGTTTTTGGAAGAAATTCCATACTGTTTTCCATAATGGCTGTATTAATTTACATATCCACCAACAATACGTAAAGGTTCTTTTTGTTCTACCTTCTTGCCAACACTTATCTTTTTCTTTTTAATTATAGCCATTCTTACAGGGTCCAGTTGTTATCTCCTTATGGTTTTAATTTGCATTTCCCTGATGCTGGGCAATAATACACATTTTTTTTTCCATATATCTGCTAGCCATGTGTATGTCTTCTTTTGATGACTGTCTAATTAGGTCATTTGCCTTTTTTTTTATTGGGTTATTTGGTTTTCTTGTTGTTGTTTTTGTTACTGAGTTCTACATATTTTAGATATTAACCCGTTTTCAGAGGTATGGTTTACAAATAGTTTCTCTCAATCTATAGGTTGTCTCTTCACTCTATTAGTTACTTCCTTTGCAGTGTTGAAGCTCTTTGGTTTGGTATAATTCCATTTGTTTATTTTTGCTTTTGTTGCTTGTACTTTTAGAGTCATATCCAAAATATCTTTGCCCAGACAAATGCTGTGAAACATTTTCTCTCTGGTTTTTTTCTAGTAATTTTACAGTTTCAGATCTTAAGTCTTTAGTCCATTTTGATCAATTTTTATATATGGTGTGAGATAAGAGTCCAACTGTATCTGCTGATATAAGGCAGGCTTGTAAAATCAAAAGGAGAATCTAAGAATAGACATAGCTTACACAGGACATGTTATGTGTCATATGCTGTATTAAGTGCCTTTAAGTTATTAACTCAATTAACTGTTACAAGCACATGAAGAAGCAACTACATTTAAAATTATTAAAGATTCAGAAAACAGGAATTATTTCCTATGGGAGAAAGTGAGAATTTTAAAATTAAATAATTGATTCTTGATTGAGTCAGAAGGCAAGCATTTCAGAAAAGCTAATTGAGGCACAGAAGTAAGGTACTTTCTCCAGGATTCTACAGTTAGCAGGTAGCAAGGTAAGGTCCAACCTCTAAGCTTGCTAATTCCAAAGCTCACCCACTTAACCTCTCATGAGTGTGGTCAAACCAAAGTGCTGGGGGAAGGGGGTCACATATGCCTCTGGTGCCATTGGATTAAGAGATGCAACCTAAATAAAGTATTTATAACCTACAACCAGAGAAAGATGACATGTAATATAAGGATTTGGGTTTTCTACAAGGAAAAATTTCAAATTGTATTTGAATTCAAAATACAATTAAAATAAACAGAAAGGTCTAGTTGTGTCCAATTGTGTGGATAAAAATTATCCAATGTATGTCTTTATAGACGAAACAGGTATTCTGAAGATTAAATCCTTTTTTCTATAACACTCTTTCAAACCAACCTAAAATTCCAGATATTCTAAGATAACACAAATCTTTGGAATAACATATTTACAAAGCCTCTTTGGTCATCATCATTATCACTGACAGCTTAAAACTGCAGTAAGGATGTAGGAAACCCCTATACAGGGATGGGGTACATTACTTGTATAGTTTGTATGTGATCAAGGAGCTCACAGAGTCATATTTCCTTTTGAGGAAAGATGGTGACTTGTCTTTGTATAGTGGGAAAAGTGCCAAGGCAACCAAAGTGCGCCTGAAAAATACTATGTAAGTTGTCAGTGACATTAATACTGTGGTTTCCGACTCTCTGCTGTTTTTACTTCACTGGAAAACATAAAATTGTGTTGTTTCCCTTTTTTTCCCCTTTCTTTTTAGATAACAATCTGATGACTGTAATACATTCCCCATCATTCTTGAATCTGGGACTGTTTTCCCCTTTAAAAGTGTTCCCTACTGTCATTTCATGTCCAATCCTGATCAAATCCACTTCTGTAGCACATGCAACTTGATTTAGTTAACTCTTTTTCATGTTGTAGAAAATAAAAACTGACACACTATCTTTATTTGTACTGCCTAAAGCATAAGACATTACAATACTATCAGAATGTATTCTCCCTGTTACTGCCCAAGTAAGACTTAACCAAACCTGTGCCTCAAGTTTACTAATTTAAAATGTATAAATATTGTTAAAGCAGCTTTTTGTCTTTTTTGTTTTTTTTTTGTTTTTGTTTTATTTTTTGGTATCAGAGGTTGAACCCAGAGGCATTCTACCTCTGAGCTGCACCTCCAGCCCTGTTTTATTTTTTATTTTATTTTTGTGGTACTGGGGATTGAACCAAGGGGCATTCTACTTCCGAGCTATAACCACAGCCCTATTTTTTTAAATTATTCTTTGTTTTGAAACAGGGTCTCACTAAGTTGCAGAGGGTTTGAAACAAGGTCTTTCTAAGTTGCTGAGGGACCTTGTTAAGTTCCTGAGGCTGTCCTTCAACCTGAGATCCTCCTGTCCAGCTTCCCAAGTACTAGGATTACAGGCATGTGCCAGCATGCCCGTCTAGCTTTTGTCTTAAAGGCAAAACCTACGCCTTGTCAATATTGAGCAAGGCATCAAAACCACTCTAATCATGCATGTTCATCTGCTTATGACTTCCTCTACTCAAATGGGAGCTCAAAACTGAAAGTCATATAATTAGCATAAGTGAAGACAAACAGAGCTAACATTAGTGACAGTTTCAATAACACAGCAATTCTCTTCAAACACTTCATCCCTTTAACAATATATTGGGTATAAAATAGGTCAAGATGAGCCTGGGGTGTTCTACCTTTAAGCTACAGCCCCAGTCCTATTTTATTTTGAAACAGGGTCTTAATAAGTTGTTGATGGCCTTGTTAAGTTGTTGAGGCTGACCTTGAACCTTCAATCCTCCTGTTTCAGCCTCCCAAGTACTGGGATTACAGGTTTGCACCATCACGCCTGGTTTATAGCACCTTTCTTACATAGAAGAGATTTTAGAAAGTCTTTTCCTCTCCAGTTATACCCCTCTTGAAAGCTGAAAGGAATTAGAAAGTTACTTCTGAACCATCTGTAGAAATTATTCTATCCAAGTTTTCTTATCCTGATAGTAAGATGGGGCTGCACCTCTGAGCCCTGCAGCATCCCCTAGTGCTGCAGGGTAGCACCATGGAGAGCTCCCAGGACCTCACCCAACCTGGGAGGTGCAGCCTGGCCTGAAAGCAGGACAGTCAATGAGGTTCTCCCTAGACATCTTCTGTCCTATTGTGTAACCATATCTGTTACTAACTAGAATTACAATACAGTGGGGGAGGGTGAAGCAAACACCAGAAAGAGCTCCTTTTCATCCTAGATCCTCAAGGTTTTGTCTGAGAGGAAAACTTGTCTTCCTCCTTAGGCAGGTAAAATAGCAAGCCTCGGGGACATGTCTCTTCTCTCCATATTGCTGCTGCTGCTTCCCAGCTGATTCTGCTCTCTGCTTCCAGTTCCTGGCTTTCTCATCCATTCTCTACCCTAGTGGCAGAGCAATCTTGAGAAAATTAAAACCTGACCCAAATCTCTGTCGCCCTGACAGCATCCTCCGGGTAAATCCTACTCCTTACATGGAAATTCTGTTACCACCTGTCTCTGACTGGCTGCCCCAGCTTCATCTTCTATAGCATCTTCATGTGCACATTATTTCAGCACAACTGAGCTTCTTGTAGTTCCCCCAAACCAGCCAGGTTCTTAAATGAGCTTCCTCGGCTCATCCATCTGAGACATCCTGGTCCTTAGATTCAGCTCAAACTCTGCCTCAGATGAAATTCTCTGAGGACCCACCCTCACCCTACACTGTACATTCATCTTCCTCCATGCTCAC
This sequence comes from Glis glis, assembly GCA_004027185.1. Lineage (NCBI taxonomy): Eukaryota > Metazoa > Chordata > Mammalia > Rodentia > Gliridae > Glis > Glis glis. The sequence goes on from PVJS01003048.1 coordinate 64,783, forward strand.
GTCGCAGGATGTATGTCTCCAGGATAGCAGTTTTCACTCTCTGATGTAATTATTGGCTGACCTACTGACTACTTCGATGTCAGAGACTGCATCTCGGTAGAGACTGAAGTCATATGCAGCTCATCTGCGGCCCTGGTATCTAGCTACATATCTGATACTCAGGAGTAGCTGACACTCAGTTCCTGTGAAAATTGAACAACACACTCACTGGAGAAGTTTAAATTAAAAAAAATCACTATCCAACAACACAATGACAAGAGTACTCAAGCTACTGACCCATCTAGACTCAATGTTGCCACTTCCTGTGCCTCATTATTATGGTTTCTGCTGAACACATTGGTCTCTATATTTCAGATTGCCTCATAGATTTTTACTGTCCTTTATACTTAGTGGTAGTTATTACTACCTATGCCCATAGGTTTTAGCTCAAAAAGCCAGCTTGTGAGTAATAGTCTTTACTCCAGTGTCAGTAAAATAAAAATTAAAAGTATTCACATCCTGAAGCTCATTTTCCATAATACAGGGAAAAAGTAAGACGATTCAAAATAACTACAAAGAATAGCAGCTCCTGTCACAAAGACTAAATCATTACAAGCATGGAAGAAAGTCTGTGTCGACAGAGTGGTATCTTACAGCACCTAATGATGACAAGACTGCTTCTATAAACGGAAAAGTTAAGAGTCTCTGATCTGTCCTGTCTCCAACTCCGTATTTATATATATTGATAAGCAATTGATGGTAGGCATGGGGATCAACCATTTATTTGTATGATTGCTGCAAATCATTTTTTCTTTGGACAGAAACTTGAGGATTATTTTGCCATGTATAGAGTCTCTATACAAGGGACCTTGTGCTAAGTTCTGGAAATTCAAAATCCACGTACTTATTACCCTGAAGAACAAGTTGAGGAGGAGGATATGTAGTTACCCAGTTTAGCTACTACATCTGATCCTAAGGAGCTTTAACACCCTTGAAATGCCTCACATTATAAATAGAACCCTGCCCCTTCTTCCTCCCCTCCATTTAGAGAGTAGTATGTAGTCGACTTTTTTTCCCCAATTGAACATAATGTCTAAAAGCAACACCATTATCAAAAGGTCCTTACATATTTTAGAACTGAATATTATTAAAAAGCTTCCTTAGAATTCAATTAATCCAGTGTCTGCACTTTCCTTTTCATTAATTTTAATACATATCAGAACATATGTGAATCCAGGAAGAAGTGAAGAAAAAAAAAGAGTTATATACAGTCAAATGATAAGCGAGAGGCCTTATTAGCTGCTGTCCTCCTGAGAGACACAAGCTTGTCCTGGTTACCTACAAGGCATATACCAAGTTAAGTCCCAGCAAAGTGAATGATCTCTTAGATGAAACATCACTACTGTTTTTCAAGCCACCTTTGCCTTAACCACTTCAAAGAAACTGTGCTTATTGCAAACTCTACAGAGGCCAACTGAGGCTTGGTTCCCTGCTTGAGGGTCAGCCAGGAGACACCTGAAATGTCTGTTCCTCCCTTGCTATTCTGAGTCAAAGCAGCCTGACCCGCCAGGACCCACAGGCCATTATGGACTTCATAAGGTGCCTTATTGAATGGCAGAAGAAGCTGTTTTTGCAGCAGATATTCACTGGCATCCTATATGCAGGCACTTTATAGGATATTCAGGGTAAAACCTATAGATCCTCTTCTTTCCCAAGAGTACTTTTTCCCTTAGATCATGAGACAGGAAATTAAAGTGCTCAACTAAAATCCCCAATAGGAAATATAAATCTCTGGAATGTTTTAATGACATTAATATCTCCCAGGTGCCTAAAAATATTTCTTTAAAATGACTTAAAAGAAAATGATATGCTCTTTCCTAAGACCCAAGCACTTAAATGTCCTGCTCTAGAAAATGACCTTCTGACCTAGAAAATAATAAATTAAGAACTCAAGTGACCTTTTTTATTTTCTTCTCCAAAGTGCTGCCTTCGATCTATGGTGAATAAATTAAAAGGAGCCAGTCCCTCCCTGGCAACCATTGGAGAGGCGATAACCATTTTCGGAATGGATTCATGTGTCTGTGGGTAGTCACAATATAAGATGCTGTCAAACCTCTTTGGTCCCCCCCCAAAATGGAATCACATTCTTATCCTCATGAGAGCTCGTCTGTAGAGTGATTTTCCATGCATCCATGTGGGTTTTCTGTCACCCTTTTAGAAGAACACTGGTTTCAGCCCCCTCCCCCAATGGCTGCTGCCTAAGAGGTGTGACAGCTTGAAGCCCTCCAAAGTAAAGATACCAAGGGTGACACAGGGCATCTTTCAGTCCAAGGTGGTAATGGGAACAAGAGCCTTCTCTACCTTGCAGGTCAGCTTTGGTCAACGCAACTTTGTTAGCAAAAGAACAGAAAAAGCGGAAACAATAACCAGAGGTTAGTAAGAGGTAGAGTAAACCAGGGTAACATCACAGACACAAAAATGCAATCTGCATAATCAACAGCACTCAAACAGACGCTTGGAATGCTCTACAGGTTCACTGGAGACAGCACAGACAAAGGGACGAGGGGACGCGCAGACCAGGGGCGGGTGGAGCAAGCGTCCTCAGAGCCAAGTCAGCAGAGCAGGGGCAAGAGCAGACTTGACAAAGCACAAGCAAGGGACAACAGGAGCCTTCCCACGCTTACACAGCCAACCCCGAGGCGTATGGTCCAGAAACAAGAGTGTGTGGCCAGACTGAGAGACACGTGCGCACAATCAGACAGAGCCCACAAAAATCATTCTGGACGCTCAAGAGGTGAGCATGGAAGAATGACTGGGAGCACCCCTTGCACCCTCCTGCAAATGGCACCAAGGCACCTGGCACCGGAATCCCACACTGCTATCAGGGTAATATCTTGGGAACACCAAAGAGCTCAAAGTACTTAATTTATAAGAATATAGCCAAACTCAAATGTTTGTGGGCAAAAAAAGGCACCAAACCAGTGTCCTTTTTATGTATTCATGCCAGTTCTCAAATGAAGCACATGTGTTTCTCTCAGATGTTTACCATCTGCAATTGTGGAATAGCATTTCTTGACAATAATTGGCCTCAAGATAGGGAGAGAGATTTGCCAGCCAAGCATTAAATTGGGCATTATTGTAGGAAATCCTTGCCCAAACAAAGAGTCAAAAGTCATCACTAGATGTTGGCTAGAAAGTGCACTTCATTTCTAAATTTTACACATTGCACCTATTAGAGACATAAAAATCGAAACCTGCTTTAAGAATTTGTTTCATACAAAATCTGAGAGCCACAGAGTAGTGAATTCATAGATTTTAAAAATAATGTTGGACTCTTTTGCTTTTTATTTTATCTGTGGTTGTGGGTCAGATGTAATAGGGAAGATAATACATGTACAACTTAAGGATCTTGAAATGTCATTGTTGATGACTTGAACGAGGACATATATCGGGGTCTGTGTACCCAAAATAAGTGAAAATGAAACACATCCACCATCTGAAAGAGACTGAGGTCTTAGTTGTCACCAATGAAATCTCATCCTCTACCTGTTCACTATTCTATACATAGGAAGGATAAATCAAGAAATGCATCTCTTTCCTGTGCTTCCCACACTGCCCAAGACCCCAAGGCCCTCTTGGGAGTCACATGCTATGTATAAGAGATGCAGAAGAAGCATGATACCTTTGGGCAGTGGTCTCTCCCAGGTTTGGGGCCCTTTCTTTTCCTCCCCACTATCTCCCACGGCTTCATTTCCATGGAACCTTAAGAAGCTCTTGGGATCTTTTATGAGAGCGTATTCACAGTGGTGCCAACTTCCAATGACAGCAATTTATGCCTTACCCCACTTTTGGGCCATTTTTTCCCAGCCACTTAGGCTAATTACCCAAGTCATTTGTGTACAATAAACAAGGACCTTCTTTCCTCGGAACTCATCCTCCACTTCATCCCACCCAGTAGGGCCATCACAAAGCGCGATGGGTAACCATCCTCATTATCTCCATGGCAATAGAGTGCAGTGTTATTAGGCCCATGGGATTTGCCATAGATCGGAATGGAAAAGCCATCAAGTCACAATATCCGGCTTTGAACAATCACCCGTAGTTAGAGGAAGGCTGGAACCCACCATAATGCATGTGATGAGTCACACAAATTGCACATCGAGCTACAGGTAGGACTAGGACCATTTCCCCCAGTTGGATGGGTAATTTCCTCCTGCTAATGTTCTGGCTGCTTCTCTTAAAGCTCTCTTAAGTGGGGTCCATTCCCCACTTTGTGCTATACAGTTTATAAAAGTTAGTTTAGACTTCCTTTTAAAATCCAATATTATAGCTTTATTTACACCTTATTTTTATATTCTATAGAGCTGACCTTCTAATATAGCAGTCAGAAATACCCATGGCTACAGAGCACTTTAAATGTGTGTAGTCTGAATTGACATGTGCTTAATATGATAAAAAGAGGCTTAATATGACAAAAAGAATGTGAAATGGCTATTGATAGTTTTATATCAATTGCATGTTGAGGTGATAATATTTGAGATAGAATAGGTATATAAAATTAAAATTAACATCACCTATTATTTATACCTTTTAAAATGCAGTTACTAGGAAGTGTAAAATTAGATATGTGACTTACATTACTGTTCTAGGGGGCAACATTACTTTGGAGTTAAATGAATGATTCCTCAACTTTTCAATCTGAACTTTTCAACTTTTCAATCATTTTTGCAGGAAAAAAGAATAAAGATGTATCTTAGAGAGTTTAATGTTTAGCATTTGAATAGTGCCTTAAACTTTTTAATGTGCTTGTATTATATTTTTCTTCAAAAAAGATTTTGGTACTGGGGATTGAACCCAGGGGCATTCTACCACTGAGCTATACCCTCAGCCCTTTTCATTCTTTTTTAAATTTTGAAACAGGGTCTCCCTAAGTTGCTGAGGACCTCACTACATTGCTGAGACTGACCTTGAACCTGCAATCCTCCTGTCTCAACCTCCCAAGTACTGGAATTACAGGCATGTGCCACCACTCCTGACTAATATATGTTTTTATATTGTGAATTAACTTGATATGATTAATTATTCCAGGATAACTGGAAATATGGTCATTTCAGAATCTCCTAAACTGAGATACTCAATTTAATTCCAAATGCTTCATCTATCCCAGGATTGTCCTGTAACACCTGAAAGAATTAAGAACAGGCCAATAAGAAAAAAATATTCTGTGCTGAATGAAATCATGCATTTCTAGAAGAATATGAAGTGGCTACTTTATGTGCTTTGTGATTCCCAACCTCCTGGCCCCCATACATACACACACACACACACACACACACACACACACACACACCAAATTTGGCCAACAGAATTGAAGAAATGTTTCTGGCTAAAAGAAAAACAGAGTAGGTCATAGGGAAGATAAGTCTTAACACCGGTGCAACACAGGCAACTGACTCTTAGGCAAAGAGAAACAGCTTTCGCAGCTACAAGTCAACCTGAGAGACCCACAAGAAGCTTTTATTTACAATGATGTGCTTGGAGGTGGTGAGTGAAGGCTGGTGAAAAACAGGAGTGAGAAATAAAGTTGACATAGGAGATGAACGGACCCGCTTGATGTAGTAAATTGACAAGGGAAAGAAGAAAACACTACGCATTGCACAAAGGACCATAAGGCTCATCCAGAAGAAAGAACACAGAGCTTAGTGACTGGTCAGGCGGGCTCTGCCTTTCCATTGGGTACCGGGTCACTCTTTTGGCCAACACAAGGCTGCAAGAGAACGTGCAATGTGTTCACTGCTGCCCTCTGCTGGGTAAAGTGAGGTTATTGCTTGTTTATTATAAAGAACTTGGTTGAATTCAGAAACTTGTAAAATTCAGTTAATGTCTCAAAAGAGAGTGATTCATCTTCAGAAACAGGCTGAGCATGGTTTTTTGTGCTGTATGGGTGGGCATTCAATGGTATTAGATGTCTCACATGAGATAATATGTGTAGACAATAATCCCACATTTATAGAGTACCTACTGTGTACCAGGCATTTTATATATACATATATATCCGATTTATTTATATTACCATTCAAGGTAAGTTTTGTTGTCCCATTTTTACAGGAAAAAAGAATAAAGATGTATCTTAGAGAGTTTAAGTAGCTTGCCAAATATTACACTGCTAACATGAGCTGCTACCTGGACCTGAATCTAGATCCTTCCAACATGACAGCCCATGATGTCCCACTATGCTGCACTAAGGAACTGTCTAGCAATGCCTGATATCTAGTAAGCACTCGATAAATATTAGTTCCCTTCCATCATCATGGCATTTTGACATCGTTTCTGTATCTCCAGCCGGATTTGCTTTAAATAACGAAGTCACTATTAGCCAAAATGGGAAGCATTTTATTAATAGTGACTCGTGTATAAAGTCTGGAGTTTGCCCCTCCTCATGTATTAACATATAAAGAAAAGTCTCTGGTGCCCTTGTGGCCACTCTGGAAGCAAAGGTGCAAACTGAGAGAAGCCTCATGTCAAAGCCAGGGAAGGTTCTTTCTCGGCAAGTATGTGATCCTAGGGACCATCCCATACATTCCCAGAGCCTGTGGCCCATGTCTTGACATACTCAACCAGTGACGAGAGGACACCGCTGGTGATGTGATGGCAGATGGCAGATGGAATGAGAGAGGACTGTGCAATGGAGGAAAAAGGCACGGCAGAGGCAGCCAAGAGGCGTGGCACTTGCGAACAAGGCTGTAGCTTAAACAGAAAAGAGGCTGTACCTTCGCAGCCACGCTCGATCTGTCCGCTGCGGTACAGGGCATCGTTGATGAGGTCAGGCAGGCGCCCATTCAAGTCTACTGATGCCAGACAGCCCTGAAAGCCATCTCGGGAGGCCACGAGCTTCGGGAGGTTGCTGTACATGCTTTGGGCCAGACCGGCCATGTAGAGGTCACCTAGAAAGGAAAGTGGGTAGCAGGAGAGATTGAGTAAAGGGATTTGGCCTCCAGGTCAACTGGAGCCAGTGAACTTTAGGCCATTTGTCACATACTGATGACACAGTTGGGGTGAGGGTGCATACAACCGAGTAATGACTAGTTTCTAAGTTGCAGCGAGAGGAAACCAACATTTCTTTGGTGTCACTTAATTCATACATGTTATCTCAGAAATTTTAAGTCATCATTTCAATTCTATGAAGTAGGTATTGTCCACAGGACATGATGAAGATTAACAACATTTTCAACAAAACAATCATTTATTGAGTGTTTTTGATGTGCGTGTTACCAATAATCTGCTGAGGGTTTCGACAGGCATGCCATCAACATTCCTAATGACCCATAAAGGGAATGACGATTCTTGTCTAATTTTGCCAAAAAAAAAAAAAACACAAACAGAGTAAGGCTAAGAAATTTTTACCAAACTCACCCAGGTAGTAGATGACTCTGCTGAAATTCCAAAGACTATGTGCTTTTTTATTATGGGCCCTCCCACATTTTGAAATTTATCACCTCAACCGTCCTCACAGCAAGACATTCCTGGGGTTGTCAGAGAAAAGGAACCATTCTCTGAGGAGTGTGCCATGCAGACTGGGTAAGTTGCATTATGGTCTAACTCGACATTGTTAAAAAGGATATGTGTGATGGATTAAAAATGCATGGTGTTCCTCCCTGCAGTTTGCCTCTGGAAACAGTGCTTCTATTGTAAGAAATGATCTAAGAAGGAGAAACTTCCTTCTAGGATTTACCTTTCAAATCCAGATTTTTGGCGCCGTTGATAACTTGGGTGACCACCTTGGTGTCTACTTTCAGGCTGTGTGTGTTACTGTTGTCCCTGGTGATGACCACGTTGTGCCACTGGTTGTCGTTCAGGGGGCGGTCACTGTTGCCTTTGATCACATTGGGGCCATTTCCGAGATCAAACACATAGTGTATGTACCTGTGAGGGACAAGCACCATCGATGATTTGTGATTCCCTGACGTGGGTAAGGGCAACAGGCGTCACAGATGCAGGGGCCTGGAGTCTCCCATACTAACCTGGTGTAATGCAGCCAGAGGTAAGGACTGGCATACAGTGTAAGAATAGCCAGTACTATTCTATCACAGTCCATTCTCATCGAGTGACTTCTTTAACATTACACAGTGATACTACCCAGAGCCAAGAAGCAGTGCAGTGCTACACCACAAAACAGGGGCAGCATTTAAACTCTACCAGTCATGGATCTGGTTCTGTTTAGTTTGGCCGTTTTCCAATATGTGGTAGTAAATTATCTTGGAGAATGGGAAGTTTTAAAAAGTTTTTATATATGAGGTAGTGATAAGGTTGGAAATCTCTCTATTTCATTTCTTGGTATAAATTTGAGAGTTCCAGTGAGTCTTACTCAAGAGATGATGTGATGGGCATGGTGGCGCATGCTTGTAATCCCAGTACTTGGGAGGCTAAGACAGGAGGATCCAGGCTTGCGGCCAGCCTCAGCTATTAGTGAGACCCTGTTTCAAAAATAAAGAACAAAAAATAGGGCTGGGGGTGCAGCCCGGAGGTAGAATGCCCCTGGGTTCAATCCCTGATACCAAAAAAAAGAGATGATGCAACAAGCACTATAATCCTGTTTTGTAAAAATCTGTTTTCCCCCCTGTAGGTTTTTTTGTTTGCTTATTTGTCTGTCTGTTTTGGGTACTAGGGATTGAACCCAGAAGCATTCTACCTCCCAGCTATACACCTAGCCCTTTTTTTAAAAAAAAAATTATTTCTTATCTTTGAAACAGGGTATTGATAAGTTGCTGAGGGTGTCACTAAGTTTAAAACTACAGTCTGTCCCCTGTAGTTTTAAAGGACTATATTTTATAGTAAAAAGCCTGAGATTATTGACTTAGAGGAAGATCTTTAAATAAACATATGAATTGCTCCCCTTTCCATCTCTAATTATTTTGTGGCTGTTTAAAATCAACACAGATGCTAGCATGTATCTGGAAGAGAGGTTAGGGAGCAGAATGGACAGTTATTTTTTATGTGCATTACGTAGAGCTTGAATGAAGATACCCAGTATCAACTGTGTGTTCCCTTCTACTTACCCCTTGACCAGCTCAACCGCAATGAAGTCATTGCCATCACCGCTATTGAAGAGAATAAAGCCATCAGCAGAGGTGGTTTTGAACTGGAAGAAGAGGTGCATGGAGGTATAGGCCTGGAGGGTGGCCAGGCTTAGGTAGCTGCTCTTGGTCTTGAAAGTGACCGGGTCAGCGATGATGTTCCTCAGCCCGAAACGCGCCTTCAGCTCACAGTAATCAATGTCACCGTTTTTGCACAAATCAATGTAGAGCAAGCCATTAAACATAAGGCTCTGCAGGTGGCCGATGAAACTGGAGGGGACAACGGAAATGTATCGTTTCTCGGTCATGATACCGGTTTCGATATTGTGGAACTCCAAGCGGGTATGGTCTCCCACCATCGTACCTGTGAAAATCGGAAATGAGGAACCAAGAGAGAAAGTTATGTTTTGCCTCAGGACCTGTATCGTGTCTTTGAGGTCTAAATCATTTCCACACAAAACATTTTTTCTTAATTAAGTTGCAGAAAACAAAATACTCAGGCCCTAGTCGAAGAGCTGAGTGCTGACCCAGCCTACGTTATACATGCTGTATCCAAACTCTTATGCAGCTGCTCAGAATGCTTCTCCATATAAAGGAAAATGAGAGATTATGTCTACCCCAACTTAAAGGATAAAACTATTAGGTTTCTATATTCAGGAAAACAACTGTGTACTAACACACACTATAAGAAGAAAAGTGTTTGTTGCCCTATTTCTTGAAAGATAACAAGAGTTATCAGTATCATCACTGTTGAAGAGAATGAGGCCATCAATTGAGGTGGCCTGGGTCTAGAAGAACAGATGCATGGAGGTGCAGGCCTTCGGTATTTACTACCAAGTATTTCTTGTTGCAATAACTCACCACCTAGTACTTGTAGAAAAACTTCTATTATAGAACAGCTGTTGGTTTTACCTGCCCAGCAACTGCTACTTTTGTTCTTGTTGTTTGGTTTTTTTTTTGCGGTACTGGAGATTGAACCCAGGGCCATTCTACCTCCAAGCAACACCCCCAGCCCTACTTTTTATTCTTTATTTTGAAACGGGGTCTCACTAAGTTGCGGAGGGCCTCACTAAGTAGCTGAGGCTGGCAGTGAACATGAATTCTCCGGTCTCAGCCTCCCAAGTACCAGGATTATAAGTGTGCGCCACCATGCGCAGCTAACTGCTACTTAGTAATAACACCTGATTTTCCTCTGGGAGGCTACCCTTAGCACTTGAACCCTGCAGACTGGATGAAGCTGATCCTAGTCAAGCTCTCCAGCTTGGGCTACACAATATATTTTTAATCTACCTAACCATAGCCAATGTGTCGGAAGACTTAAAAAGTGGCCCTCAAACATTGATGCGCATCAGAATCAGGATTTCGGTCTCGTGCTCAGAGTTTCTGTCTGGGATGAAGTCTGAGAATCTGCATGTGTAATTAAGTTTCCAGGTGATGCTTATGTGGCTCATCTAGGATCCATCCTTCAGAAACACGGGATTAGCAACAACCCAAGCTGGCACAGTGGTCATCACATCCAGAGTTTAGTTGGCACATTGATGAAAAAAGTGTGTTTTGAAAACAAGGCTTGAATAGCAAGAAGAAAGCCCAGAGTTCTTGGGGGGCATGCAAGAACCAGAGAGATTGGGCCTGCCTGGAGAGAACACTAACACAAAAAGCAACCTCCACTCACATATTCTAAAACAACAAAGTAGCTAATATAAACCCCAATGTCAATTTGGCTATAGCTGTTCATACCAGGCGTGGGGGCTGAGACTGGAAAATGATGAGTAGGGAGAGTCATAGCCAATGTGCATGGGGTCAGAGGAACTGAACTATAGTCATCATGCTAATTCCTATTGTACATAAAAAATCTATAATTAGTACTAAGAAGTAAGAATGGAGTCTGGCATGGTAGTGCATGCCTCTAACCCCTTGCGAGGCTGAAACAGGAGGATTGCAGGTTTGAGGCCAGTCTTAGCAATTTAGCGAGGCCCTCAGCAACTTAGCAAGACCTTGTTTCAAAATAAAAAAAACAAAAAGGGCTGGGGGGCGTGGCTCGGAGGTAGAATGCCCCTAGTACCAAAAGAAATGAGGTGAGAATGATAATCCAAAAGGTTGGATCCCTGGGTTCAGAACGGAATTTAAGGAGATAATTTTCAATTTAATTGGGGGCTCTTAGAGAAATTCTGGATAAACTGGCCTACAGGATGGAGGGCTTAGGAAATTCTGCTCATTAGACAATCAAGACCAAAACCTAAGGTGTTGGGGTTGAAAGAGAGAGAGACTGAGCAGAGATTCAGATATGTAAAATAGAAGCTGACAATGGGCTTCAGGAGATTGGCCCAGGGACTCAGTCTGAGTTAGGCAAGGCTGGCCCAGAGAGCAGCTTCAACTCTAGGTCTGGGGAGGGGAAGGAGGGACAGCAACATGAGGCCAAATTAGAAAAGAAACCAGCTGAGCGGGGCGTGGTGGCGCATGCTTGTAATCCCAGTACTTTGGGAGGCAGAGACCGGAGGATCCAGGTTCGCGGCCAGCCTCAGCTCTCTCTCTCTCTCTCTCTCTCTCTCTCTCTACTTAGCGAGGCCCTCTGCAACTTCGTGAGACCCGGTTTCAAAATAAAGCATCAAAAATAGGGCCGGTGGTGTAGTGCAGAGGTAGAACACCCCTGGGTTCAATACCCCGTAACACAAAAAAAAAAAAAGAAAGAAAGAAAAGAAACCAGCTCCACTGCTTGCTAAAGGAGCTCACTCCACTATGGATGGGAAATTAAAAAAAAATTTTAAGTATGCTACCATGCCTAGCAAAAACATGAAAAATATTGCTTAAAGTGTGCCAAGCTAATGAAGTATCTTTTTTAAATCCATGCATCACCTAATCCATATTAGTAACTGGGAGCCCTTCACTCATCTCCCCTCAATTCTGTCTGTCGACTCCACCTCTCTTCCACTTAAGGGGCAAATAGATGCATGCCTCATAGCAGCTGCTTTTAAATATGGGAGGACAGAGAAGTATCATGGGTGAAAGATAACAAAGAAAAAACAAGACTACTGACTACTTCCTATAAGCACAATACTATGCTAAGCACCCCATAACCATAGTTGTCATCACAATAAGGTTGAAGTTATCATTATCATTTAGAGGTAGGGGTATTTAGCTTGCAGAGGTTAAGCAATTTGATTAAGATTCAAACAGGTGGTAAATAGTGGACTTTCACATTAAACTCAGGTGTGTAAATTTCAAAGTTCACGTCTTTAATTGTACACTATACTGTCTTTGCGGAAAAATCAGGCTTATTTTTTTTTTTTTTTGGCTGTACTAGGGATTGAACCCAGGGGCGTTCTACCTCCGTGCTACACCCCCAGCCCTATTTTTTATACTTTATTTTGAAACCGGGTCTCATGAAGTTGCGGAGGGCCTCACTAAGTGGAGAGAGAGAGAGAGAGAGACAGGGAGAGAGAGAGATAGAGACAGCTGAGGCTGGCCGCGAACCTGGATCCTCCAGTCTCCGCCTCCCAAAGTACTGGGATTACAAGCGTGCGCCACCAAGCCCGGCCAAAATCAGGCTTATTCTTCATGTCATTGCTCAAGAAAAACAGTAGCCAGAATTTAACTGGTGAAATGTCCATGCAGAAGCTGCTGTAATGAGCTCATATGTATTCCCCATGGCCAAGTATCCATAATGCATTCCATCTAATTCAGGGCTAATATATTCAGCACCTTCCTTGAAGCAGCTTTGTTGTTTTGGCTCCTACTCACACATCCTCTTCTGTATTTCACCAGCGGCCAATAAGCCATCTACAGACCAATCCTCAGACTGATGAAGGACATAAACCTATGGAAAATTTTGGCCAGATTCAAGCTGTAACTTCCCACGAGGTCACAGCAGATAGTGGATGGGTACACAAACTTGAGAGCTTTATTGCCCGGAATTGCATTTCAACTCTGCAAGTACTTAACTGGTATCTTGGAAGAGTTACCTAACATTTTATGCCTCAGTTTCCCATTTGTGAAAGAGGAATGAAGTTGTCAGGGTTAAATGTATCACTACACATAAGGTACCTAGAATAGGAGGTAGAATAGCCCCTAGGACCTAAATCGTTAGCTATTACTAATTATGCAGCACTTTTTTTTCCTTCCTGTGAAATGTTTTAACCACCTTCCAGTTATTTCACTTATTTTTTTTCTTTTCTCTCTTTTATTAGAATGCAAGCTCTTTTAAAGAAGGGACCGCTTTTAGTGTCTTCTATATGTCCCATAGTGTCCCACAGAGGGGCCTGAGTCCAGCAAGCATCCCTGCCAATAGGAGAAGGAGCTTGTATTTGAGACATTTGCTTTGGGGTCAGAGTTTGGATCTTCATTTCTATGTGAGGTTCCTGACCAACACTAAGGCTTAGCAAATAATAATAAAAATAATACTGAGAACAGAGAGGAAACAACTTAACCTCCCATGACTCTCAGACACAGGGAAAAAGTTAAAAAGATGAAGGTCCAGGTAGTCTGCACCTCATTATGATGTATAATTACAATGTACCAATAAAAGTATATTAAAAATGAAGGTTTATAAAATTTCAGTAAAAGGAGTTTCATACTTTACTCACAATTCTCCAGCTCCTCTGGTCCCAAACCCTTTTCTCCATGTTAGAAGCACTCTTCAAAAGTATGAAAAGGGCCGGGCGTGGTGGCGCACGCTTGTAATCCCAGTACTTTGGGAGGCGGAGACCGGAGGATCTGGGTTCCCGGCCAGCCTCAGCTCTCTCTCTCTCTCTCTCTCTCCCTGTCTCTCTCTCTCTCTCTCCCCTTAGTGAGGCCCTCCGCAACTTCATGAGACCCGGTTTCAAAATAAAGTATAAAAAATAGGGCCGGGGGCGTAGCGCGGAGGTAGAACGCCCC